>JAVLSZ010000008.1:76182500-76337500 GCA_032313775.1 Urocyon cinereoargenteus
CTAACACTAACCCTAAAACATACTCTAAACCTAACCCTAAACCTAACCCTAACCCTAACCGTACTCTAACCCTAACCCTAACCCTCACCCTAACCCTAACCCGTACTGTAACCCTAACCCGTACCATAA
The DNA here is from genome assembly GCA_032313775.1 of Urocyon cinereoargenteus. Lineage (NCBI taxonomy): Eukaryota > Metazoa > Chordata > Mammalia > Carnivora > Canidae > Urocyon > Urocyon cinereoargenteus. Next base: position 76,182,630 of record JAVLSZ010000008.1, read on the forward strand.
CCCTAACCCTAACCCATACCCTAAACCTAACCCTAACTCATACCCTAACCCTAAACCTAACCCTGACTGTAACATTAACCTTAATCCGTACCCTAAACCTAAACCGTACCCTAACCCTAACCCTAAACATAACCCGTACCCTAAACCTAATCCTAACCCTAACTCGTACCCTAACCCTAACCCTAACCCAGAGCCTAACCCTCACCCTAACCCGTACTCTAAGCCTAACCCATACCCTAACCCTAACCCTAAACCTAACCCTAACCCTAACCCGTACCCTAAACCTAACCCTAACCCTAACCCTAAACCTACCCCTAAAACTGACCCTAACCCTAACCAGTACTGTAACCCTAACACGAACCATAACCCTAACTCTTAACCATATCCTAAACCTAACCCTAATTCGACCCTAACCCTAACCCTAACCCTGACCATAACCCTAACCCATACCCTAAACCTAATCCTAACCCGTACCCTAACCCTAACCCTGACACTAAACCTGACCCTAACCCTAACTCTAACCCGTACCCTAAGCCTAACCCATACCCTAACCTTAACCCTAACACTAACCCTAACAATAACCCTACCCCGTTACTCTAACCCTAACCCTAACCCGTACCTGTACCCTAACCCTAACCCTAACACTAACCCTAACCCGTACTCTAGCCCTAACCCTAACACTAACTTTAACCGTACTCTAACTCTAACCAGAACCCTCACCCTAACCCTAACCCGCACTGTAACCTTAACCCGTACCATAACGCTAAACCTAACCCGTACCCTAACCCTAACCCTAATTCGTACCCTAACCCTAACCCTAACACTGACCCTAACCTTAACCCTAAACCGAACCCTAAACCTAACCCGTACCCTAACCCTAAACCTACCCCTAAAACTGACCCTAACCCTAACCAGTACTGTAACCCTAACATGAACCATAACCCTAACCCTTAACCGTATCCTAAACCTAACCCTAATTCGTACCCTAACCCTAACCCTAACCCTGACCCTAACCCTAACCCGTACCCTAAACCTAATCCTAACCCGTACCCTAACCCTAACACTGACACTAAACCTGACCCTAACCCTAACTCTAACTCGTACCCTAAGCCTAACCCATACCCTAACCTTAACCCTAACACTAACCCGTACGCTAAACCTAACACTAACCCGTACCCTAACCCTAAACCTAACCCTAACCCGTACGCTAAACCTAACACTAACCCGTACCCTAACCCTAACCCTAATCCTAACCCTGACCCTAACCCTAACCCTAACCCGTACCCTACGCCTAACCCATACCCTAACCCTAAAACTAACCCGTACCCTAACCCCAACCCTAACCCGTACCCTAACACTAACCCTAACCCTAACCCTGACCCTAACCCTAACCATAACTCGTACCCTAAACCTAAAGCTAACCCTTGACCTAACCCGTACCCAACCCTATCCCGTACCCTAACCCTAACACTAACCCGTACCCAAACCCTAACAGTAACACTAACCCATACCCTAGCGCTAAACCTAACCCTAACCCTAAGCCTAACCCGCACCCTAAACCTAAAACTAACCCTTACCCTAACCATATCCCTTACCCATACCCAAACCCTAACCCTAAAACGTACCCCATCCCTAACCCTAACCCGCACACTAAACCTAACCCTAACCCTAGACCTAACACGTAAACTAAACCTATCCTGTACCGAAACCTTAACCTTAACCCGTACCGTAACCCTAACACTAACCCTAACCCTAACCCTAATTCTAACCCGTGCACTAACCCTAACCCTAACCCTAACCCTAACCCGTACCCTAACCCTACCCGTAGCCTAACCCTAACTCTAACCCTAACACCTAACCCTAACCCTAACCCGTACCCTAAACCTAAACCTAACCCTTGACCTAACCCATACCCAAACCTATCCCGTACCCTAACCCTAACCCTAACGCATACCCAAACCCTAACAGTAACCCTAACCCATAACCTAAGGCTAACCCTCACCCTAACCCTAACCCTAACACGGACCCCAAACCTCACCCTAACCCTGACCCTAACACTAACCCTATCGCGTACCCTAAGCCTAAACTGTACCCTAAACCTAACCCTAAACCTAACCCTAAACTTAACCCTAGCCCATACCCAAACCCTAACCCTAACACATATCCTAACCCTAACCCTAACCCTAACCCGCACAGTGAACCTAAACTTAACCCTAGACCTAACACATACACTAACCCTATCCCGTACCCTAACCTTAACCCTAACCCGTACCGTGCCACTAACACTAACCCTAATCATAACCCTAACCCTACCCTAACCCTATCCCGTACACTAAACCTAACCCGAACATTAACTCAAACCCTAACCCGACCCTAACTCTAACCGTAGCCTAATCCTAACTCTAACCCTAACCCCTAACCCTAAGCCTAACCCTAACCCTTACCCTAACCCGTACCCAAATGCTAAACCTAACCGGGACCCTAACACTAACCCAAACCCGTACACTAACCCTAACCCTAACCCTAACCCGCACCCTAAACTTAACTCTAACCCTAACCCAAACCATAAACCTTATTCGTAATCTAACCCTAACCCTAACACTAAACTTAACCATAACCCTAATCCGTACCCTAACCCTAAAACTAAACCGTACCCAAACCCCAACCCTAACCCTAACCCGTACCCTAACACTAACACTAACCCTAATCCTGACCCTAAACCTAACCCTAACCCTTACACTAACCCTAACCCTAACCCAACCCGCACCCTAAACCTAACCCTAATCCGTACCATAACCCTAAAACTAACCCGTACCCAAACCCCAACCCTAACCCTAACCCGTACCCTAACACTAACACTAACCCTAATCCTGACCCTAAACCTAACCCTAACCCTTACACTAACCCTAACCCTAACCCAACCCGCACCCTAAACCTAACCCTAACCCGTACCCTAACCCTAACCCGTAACCTAAACCGAACCAAACCCTAAACTTAACCCATTCGCTAAACCTATCCCATACCATAAACCTAAACTTAACCTGTATCCTATCCCTAACCTAACCCTAAGCCTAACCCGTACATTAACCCTAAACCTAACCCTAACCCTAACCCGTACCCTAAACCTAACCCTAACCCTAACTCGTACCCTAACCCTAACCCTAAACCTGACCCTAACCCTGCCTTAACCTGTACCCTAAACCTAACCCATACCCTAACCCTAAACCTAAACCTAACCCTAACCCTAACCCGTACCCTAAACCTAAACCTAACCCTTGACCTAACTCGTACCCAACCCTACCTCGTACCCTAACCCTAACCCTAACCCGTACCCAAACCCTAACAGTAAACCTAACCCATACCCTAGCGCTAACCCTAACCCTAAACCTATACCTAACCCGCACCCTAAACCTAAACTTAACCCTAACCCTAACCATAATCCTTACCCGTACCCCAACCCTAACCAATACCCTAACACTAACCCTAACCTTAAACGTAACCCTAACCTGTACCCTAACCCTAAAACTAACCCATACCCTAACCCCAACCCTAACCCTAACCCGTATCATAACCCTATCCCTAACCCTAACCCTGACCCTAAACCTAACCCTAACCCATACCCTAACCCTAACCCACACCTAAACCTAACCCTAACCCGTACCCTAACCCTAACCCATAACCTAAACCTAACCCTAACCCTAAACTTAACCCGTACACTAACCCTATCCCGTACCCTAAACCTAAACCCTAACACGTACCCTAAACCAAACCCTAACCCCAACCCTATCCGTACACTAAACCTAACCCTAATAATAACACTAACCCTAACCCGTACTCTAACCCTAACCCTAACCCTAAACCTAACCCTAACCCGTACTCTAACCCTATCCCGTACCCTAACACTGACCCTTACCAACCCTAACCCTAAACCTAACCCTAACCCGTACTGTAAACTTATCCCGTACCCTAACAGTAACCCTTACCCTAACCCTAAACCTAACCCGTACCCTAACCTTAAACGTAACCCTAACCCGTACCCAAACCCTAACCCTAACACGTACCCTAACCCTAAACCTAACCCTAACCCTCACCCTAACCCTAACCATACTGTAACCCTAACCCGTACCATAACCATAACCCTAAACCGTACCCTAAACCCAACCCTAATTCATACCCTAACCCTAACCCTAACCCTTACCCTAACCCTAACCCGTACCCTAAACCTAACACTAAACCGTACACTAACCCTAACCTAACCCTAAACCTGAACCTAACCCTAACCCTAACCCTAACCCTAACACTAACCCTACCCCGTACTCTAACCCTAACCCTAACCCGTACCTGTACCCGTACCCTAAACCTAACCCTAACCCTAACCCTACCCTAACCCTAACCCGAATTCTAACCCTAAACCTAACACTAACTTTAACCGTACTCTAACCCTAACCGTAAACCTCACCCTAACCCTAACCCGTACTGTAAACCTAACACGTACCATAACGCTAATCCTAACTCGTACTCTAACCCTAACCCTAATTCGTACCCTAACCCTAACCCTAACACTGTCCCTAACCCTAACCCTAACCAGTACCCTAAACCTAACCCGTACCCTAACCCTATACCTAACCCTAACCAATACCCTAACCCTAACCCTAACGCGAACTCTAACCTTAACCCGAACCTTAACCCTAACCATAACCCGTACCCTAACCCTACCCGTAGCCTAATCCTGACTCTAAACCTAACCCCTAACCCTAGCCTAACCCTAACACTTACCCTAACCCGTACCCAAAAGGTAAACCTATCCCGTACCCTAACACTAACCCAAACCCGTACTCTAACCCTAACCCTAACCCACAACCTAAACTTAACTCTAACCCTAACCCAAAACATAACCCTTAACCGTAACCTAACCCTAACCCATACCCTAACCATAACCCTAACCTTAACCATAACCCTAATCCGTACCTTAACCCTAAAACTAACCCGTACCTAACCTAACCTTAACCTACCTTATCCCGTACCCTAAACCTAACCCTAACCCGTATCCTAACCCTAACCTAACCCTAAGCCTAACCCGTACATTAATCCTAACCCTAACACTAACACTAACCCTACCCGTACCCTAACCCTAACCCTAACCCGTACCCCTACCCTAAACCTAACTCTAACCCTAACTCTTACCCTAACCCTAAACCTGACCCTAAACCTAAACTTAACCCATACCCGAAACCTAACCCATACTCTAAACCTATTCTTAACCCTAACCCGTACTCTAACCCTAACCCTAACCCTTACCCTAACCGTACTCTAAACCTAACCCTAATCCTCACCCTAAAACTCACCCGTACTGTAACCCTAACCCGTACCATAAACGTAACCCTAACCCGTACCCTAACCCTAACCCTAACTCGTACACTAACCCTAACCCTGACCCTAACCCTAACCGTACTCTAACCCTAACCCTAACCCTCACCCTAACACTAACCCGTACTGTAACCCTAACCCGTACCATAAACCTAAACCTAACCCTAACCCTAAACCTAACCCGTACCCTAACCCTAACCCTAAACCTAAACCGTACCCTAAACCGAACCCTAAACCTAAATCGTACCCTAACCCTAACCCTAACACTGAACCTAACCCTAACCCATACCCTAAACCTAATCCGTACACTAACCATAACTCTAACCCTAACCCATACTATAACCCTAACCCTAACCCTAACAATAACCCGTACTCTAACCCTATCCCGTAGCCTAACCCTAACTCTAAACCTAACCCTTAACCCTAACCCTAAACCTTGCCCTAACCCATACCCAAAAGGTAAACCTAACCCGTACCCTAACACTAACCCAAACCCTTACTCTAACCCTAACCCTAACCCTAACCCTAACCCTTACCCTAACCCTAAACCGCACCCTAAACTTAACCCTAACCCTAAGCCTAACCATAACCATTAACCGTACCCTAAACCTAACCACACGCTAACCCTAATCCTAACTTTAACCGTAACCCTAACCCGTACCCTAAACCTAAAACTGACCCGTACTCTAACCACAACCCTAACCCATAACCTAACACTAACCCTACTACTAACTCTGACCCTAACCTAACCCTAACCTGTACACTAACCCTAACCCTAACCCTAACCCGACCCTAAACCTAATCCTAACCCGTAACCTAAACCTAAACCCAACCCTAAACTTAACCCGTGCGCTAACCCTATCCCGTACCCTAAACATAACCCTAACCCGTAACCTAACCCTAAACCTAACCCTATCCTAACCCGTACATTAACCCTAACCCTAACACTAACACTAACCTTATCCGTACTCTAACCCTAACCCAAACCCTAACCCTAACCCTACTCGTACTCTAACCCTAACACTAACACTCACCCTAACCCTAACCCGTACTGTAACCCTAACCCGTAACATAACCCTAACCCTAACCAGTACCCTAACCCTAAATCTAACCCTAACCCTGACACTAACCCTAACCCTAACACGTAGCTTAAACCTAAGCCGTTCCCTAACCCTAACCATAACCCTAACCCGTAACCTAAACCTAACCCTAACCCTAACTCATACCCTGACCCTATCCCTGACCCTAACCCACACCCTAAACCTAAAAGTAACCCTAACCCTAACCATAACACTTACCCGTACCCTAAACCTAACCCATACCCTAACCTTAACCCTAACCTTAACCGTAACCCTGACCTGTATCCTAACCCTAAACCTAACCCGTACCCTAAACCCAACCCTAAGCCTAACCCGTACCATAACCCTATCCCTAACGCAAACCCTGACCCTAAACCTAACCCTAACCCGAACCCTAAACCTAACCCTAACCCTAACACTAACCCTCACCTAAACCTAACCCTATCCCATACCTTAAACCTAACACTAACCCGTACCCTAATCCTAACCGTAACCCGAACCCGATCCATACACTAACCCTAACCCTAACCCTAGCACTAACCCTAACCCGTACTCTAACCCTAAACTTAACCCTAAACCTAACCCTAAACCGTACTCTAACCCTAACCCGTACCCTAACACTAACCCTAACCCTCACACCAACCCTAACCCGTACTCTAACCCTAAACCTAACCCTAAATCTAACCCTAACCCGTACTATAACCCTAACCCTAACCCTAACCTTAACCTGAACACGTACTCTAACCCTATCCCGTAGCCGAACCGTAACTCTAACCCTAAACCCTAACCCTAACCCTAATCCTAACCCTTACCCTAACCCTTACCCAAACGGTAAACCTAACCCTAACCCTAACCCTAACCCTAACCCTAACCCTAAACCGTAATCTAAACATAACCCTAACTCTAACCCTAACCATAACACTTAACCATACCCTAACCCTAACCCACACCCTAAGATAACGCTAACTTTAACCGTAACCCTAACACGTACCCTAACTCAAAAACTAGCCCGTACCCTAACCCCAACCCTAACCCTAACCAATACCCTAACACTAACCCTAACCCTAAATCTGACCCTAAACCTAATCCTAACCCGTACACTAACCCTAACCCTAACCCGTACCCTAACCCGTACCCTAACCCTAACCCTAACCCGTACCCGTACCCTAACCTGTACCCTAACCTAAACCGTACCCTAACCCTAACCCTAACCTTACCCATACCCTAACCTAAGCCTAACCCTAACTCGTACCCTAACCCTAACCCTAACCCTGACGCTAACCCTAACCCTAAAACGTACCCTAAACCTAACCGTAACCCTTGACCTAACCCGTACCCAAGCCTATCACATAACCTAACCCTAAACCTAACCCGTACCAAAACCCTAACCATAACCCTAACCCATAGCCTAGCGCTAACCCTAACCCTAACCCTAAACCACACCCTAAACCTAAACCTAACCCTAAACCTAACCATAACCCTTAACCATACCCTAACACTTACCCATGCCCTAACACTAACCCTAACCTTAACTGTAACCCTGACCCGTACCCTAACCCTAAAACTAACCCGTACCCTAACCCTAACCCATACCATAACCCTATCCCTAACGCTAACCCTGACCCTAAACCTAACCCTAAACTGTACCCTATCCCTAACCCTAACCTTAAACCTAAGACTCACCTAAACCTGACCAATACCCTAACCCTAAAACTAACCCATACCCTAACCCCAACCCTAACCCTAACCCGTAACATAACCCTATCCCTAACGCTAACCCTGACCCTAAACCTAACCCTAAACTGTACCCTAACCCTAACCCTAACCTTAAACCTAAGACTCACCAAAACCTGACCCGTACCCTAACCCTAACCTGTAACCCAAACCTAACCCTATCCTAAACTTAACCCGTACGCTAACCCTAGCCCGAACCCTAAACCTAACCTTAACCCGTACCCTAACGCTAACCCTAACCCTACCCATACACTAAACCTAACCCTAACTCTAACCCTAACCCGTAGTACAACCCTTACCCTAACCCTTACTCTAAACCTAAACCTAACCCTTACTCTAACACTATCCCGTAGCCTAACCCTAACTCTAACCGTAATGCCTAACCCTAACCCTAACCCTTACCCTAACCCGGACTCAAACGGTATACCTAACCCGCACCCTAACACTAACCCAAACCCGTACTTTAAACCCAACCTTAACCCGAACCCTAAAACGCACCATAAACTTAACCCTAACCCTAACCCTAACCCTAACCTTAACCCTTAACCATAACCTAAACCTAACCACACGCTAACCCTAACCCTAACTTTAACCGTAACCCTAACCCGTACCCTAACCCTAAAACTAACCTATACCCTAAGCACAACCGTAACCCTGACCCGTACCCTAACCCTATCACTTAACCGCACGCTAAACCTAACCCTAAACCGTACCCTAACACTAACCCGTACCCTAAACCTAACCCTAACCCATAACCTAACACTAAACCTAACCCTAAGCCTAAACTGTACATTAACCCTAACCCTAACCCTAACACTAACCCTATCCCGTACTCTAACATTAACCCTAAACCGTACCCTAACCCTAAAACTAACCCTTTCCCTAAACCTAACACTAACCCTAACCCGTACTCTAACCCTAACCCTAACCCTAACCCTAACCGAACTCTAAACCTAACCCTAACCCTCACCCTAACTCTAACCCATACTGTAACCCTAACCCATAACATAACCCTAAACCTAACGCATACACTAACCCTAAACCTAACTCGTACCCTAACACTAAACCTGACCCTAATCCTAACCCGTACCCTAAACCTAACCCGTACACTAAACCTAACCCTAAACCTAACCCGTACCCTAAACCTAACACTAAACCTAACTCATACCCTAAACCTAAACCTAAACCTGACCCTAACCCTAAACCTAACCCGTACCCTAAAACTAACCCTAACCCTTGACCTAACCCGTACCCAACCCTATCTCGTACCCTAAACCTAACCCTAACCCGTACCCAAACCCTAACAGTAACCCTAAACCATACCATTACGCAAACACTAACCCTAACCCTAAGCCTAAACCGCACTCTAAACCTAAACGTAACCCTAACCCTAACCATAACCCTTAACCGTACCCTAACCCTAACCCATACCCTAACACTAACCATAACCTTAACCATAACCCTAACCCGTACACTAACCCTAAAATTAACCCGTACCTTAACCCCAACCCTAACCCTAACCCGTACCATAACCCTATCCCTAACCCTAACCCTGACCCTAAACCTAACCCTAACCAGTACCCTAACCTTAACCCGCACCTAAACCTAACCCTAACCCGTACCCTAACCCTAACCCGTAACCTAAACCTAACCCTAACCCTAAATTTAACCCGTATACTAACCCTATCCCGTACCCTAAACCTAACCCTAACCCATACCCTAACACTAACCTAACCCTAACCCTATCCGTACACTAACCCTAACCCTAAACCTAACACTAACCCTAACCCGTACTCTAACCCTAACCCTAACCCTAACCCTAACCGTACACTAAACCTAACCCTAACCCTCAACATAACACTAACCCGTACAGTGACCCTAACCCTAAACAGTACCCTAACTCGAACCCTAACCCTAACCCGTACCCGTACCCTAACCTGTACCCTAAACCTAACACGTACCCTAACCCTAACCCTAACCCTAACAGTACCCTAAACCTAAACCTAAACCTAACTCGTACCCTAACCCTAACCCTAACCCTGACGCTAACCCTAACCCTAAACCGTACCCTAAAACTAATCGTAACCCTTGACCTAACCCGTACTCAAGTCTATCCAGTAACCTAACCCTAACCCTAACCCGTACCAAAACCCTAACCATAACCCTAACCCATTGCCTAGCGCTAACCCTAACCCTAACCCTAAACCACACCCTAAACCGAAACCTAACCCTAACCCTAACCATAACCCTTACCCATACCCTAACACTAACCCATACCCTAACCCTAACCCTAACCTTAACCGTAACCCTGACCCGTACCCTAACCCAAAAACTAAATCGTACCCTCACCCTAATCCTAAAACTAACCCTCACCTAAACCTAACCCTAACCCATACCCTAACCCTAACACGTAACCTAAACCTAACCCTAAACCTAATTTTAAACCGTACGCTAACCCTAGCCAGTACCCTAAACCTAACCCTAACCTGAACCCTAACCATAACCCTAAACCTAACTCTAACCCCTACCCTAACCCTAACCCTTTCCCAAACCCTAACTCTAACCCTAACCCGTACTCTAACCCTAACCTTAATCCTATCCCTAACCGTACTCTAAACCTAACCCTAACCCTCAACCTAACCCTAACCCGTATTGTAACCCTAACCCGTAACATAACCCTAACCCTAACCCGTACCCTAACCCTAACCCTAACTCGTACCCTAACAATAACCCTGACCCTAACACTAACCATAAACCGTACCCTAAATGTAACCCTAACCCTAACTTGTACCCTAACACTAACCCTTACACTAACCCTAACCCTAAGCCTAAACCGGAGCCTAAACCTAACTCTAACCCGTACCATAACCCTAACCCGTAACCTAAACCTAACCCTAAACCAAAAGTTAACCCATACGCTAACCCTATCCCGTAACCTTAACCTAACCCTAAACGTATCCTAACCCTAAATCTAACACTAAGCATAACCCACATTAACCCTAACCCTAACCCTAACCCTAACCTGTACCCTAAACCTAAACCATACCCTAACCCTAACCCTAAACCTAACCCTAACCCTAACCCGTACCCTAAACCTAACCCTAACCCTTGAACTAATCCATACCCAACCCTATCCCGTACCCTAACCCTAACCCTAACCCTTACCCAAACCCTAACAGTAACCCTAACCCATAACCTAGGGCTATCCCAAACCCTAACTCTAAGCCTAACCCACACCCTAAACCTAAACCTAACCCTAACCATAACCATAACACTAACCGGTACCCTAAACCTAACCCATACCCTAACACTAACCCTAACCTTAACCGTAACCCTAACCCGTACCCTAACCCTAAAACTAACCCGTACCCTAACCCCAACCCTAACCCTAACCCGTCCCATAACCCTAACCCTAACCCTAACCCTGACCCTAAACCTAACCATAACCCGTACCCTAACCCTATCCCACACCTAAACCTAACCCTAACCCGTACCCTAACCCTAACCCATAACCTAAACCTAACCCTAACACTAAACTTAACGCGTACACTAACCCTATCCCGTACAATAACCTAACCCTAACTAATACCCTAACCCGACCCTAACACTAACCCTATCCGTACACTAAACCTAATCCTAACACTAACACTAACCCTAACCGGTACTCTAACCCTAAAGCTAACCCTAAACCTAACCCTAACCCGTACTCTAACCCTAACCCGTACACTAACACTAAGCCTTACCCTAACCCTAAACCTAACCCGTACCCTAAAGCTGAACGTGACCCTAACCCGTACCCAAACCCTAACCCTAACACGTACCCTAACCCTAACCCTAACCCGCACACTTAACCTAACCCTAACCCTAGACCTAACACGTAAACTAAACCTATTCCGTACCGAAACCTTAACCCTACCCGTACCCTAACCTGAACTCTGACCCTAACCCCTAACCCTAACCCTAACCCTTACCCTAACCCGTACCCAAATGGTAAACATAACCTGTATCCTAACACTAACCCAAACCCGTACTCTAACCCTAACCCTAACCCGCACCTTAAGCTTAACACTAATCCTAACCCAAACCATAACCCATAACCGTACCCTAAACCTAACCCATACCCTAAACCTAACCCTTACCTTAACGATAAACCTAACCTGTACCCTAACCCTAAAACTAACTCGTACCCTAACCCCAAACCTAACCCTAACCCGTACACTAACCCTAACCCTAACCCTAACCCATAACCTAAACCTAACCCTAACCCTAAAGTTAACCCGTACGCTAACCCTATCCCGAACCCTGAAACTAACCCTAAACCGTATCCTAACCCTAAATCTAACCCTAAGCCTAACCCATACATTTACCCTAACCCTAACCCTAACACTAACCCTACCTGGTACTTTAACCCTAACCCTAACCCTAACACTTACCCTAACCCTAAACCTAACCCTAACCCGAACCCTAACCCTAACCCATAACCTAAACCCTACCCTAACCCTAAACTTAACCCGTATGCTAAACGTATCCTGTATCCTGAACCTAACCCTAACCCGTATCCTAACCCTAAACCTAACCCTAAGCGTAACCCGTATATTAACCCTAACCCTAACCTTAACACTAACCCTACCCCGTATTTTAACCCTAACCCTAACCCTAACTCTAACCCTAACCCTATACCTAACCCTAACCCGTACCCTATCCCTAACACGTACCCTAACCCTAACCCTAACCCTAACCCTAACCCTAACCCTTACCGGCACACTAAGCCTAACACTAACCCTATACCTAACACATACACTAACTCTATTCTGTACCGTAACCTTAAACCTAACCCGTACCATGCCCGAACACTAACCCTAACCCCAACCCTAACCCTAACCCTAACCCGTACACTAACCCTAACCCGCACCCTAATCCTAACCCTAACCCTAACCCTATCCTTACACTAACCCTAACCCTAACCCTAACACTAACCCTAACCCGTACTCTAACCCTAACCCATACCCTAACACTAACCCTTACCCTAACCCTAAACCTAACCCGTACCCTAACCCGCACCCGTAACCTAAACCTAACCCTAAACCTAAACTTAACCCATACGCTAATCCTATCCCGTACCCTAAACCTAACCATAAAACTATCCGTACACTAACCCTAACAATAACCCTAAACCTAACACTAACCCTAAACCGTACTCTAACCCTAACCCTAACCCTAAACCTAACCCTAACCCGAACTCTAAACCTAACCCGTACCCTAACACTAACCCTAACCCTAACACTAACCTTAACCGGTACTCTAACCCTAAAGCTAAACCTAAACCTAACCCTATACCGTACTCTAACCCTAACCCGTACCCTAAACCTAACCCTAACCCTAACCGGTACCAGTACCCTAACCCAAAACCTAACACTTTCCCTAAACCTAACACTAACCCTAACCCGTAATCTAACCCTAACCCTAACCCAAACCCTAACCGTACTCTAACCCTAACCTTAAACCTCACCCTAAACCTAACCCGTACTGTAACCCTAACCCGTAACATAACCCTAAGTCTAACCCATACTCTAAACCTAACCCTAACTCGTACCCTAACCCTAACCCAGACCTTAACCCTAACCCGTACCCTAAACCTAACCCGTACCCTAAACCTAACCCTAACCCTAACCCGTACCCTAAACCTAACCCTAACCGTAACTCATACCCTAACCCTAACCCTAACCCTAACCCTGACCCTAACCCTAACCCGTACCCTACCCGGTACCCTAAACCTAACCCATACCCTAACCCTAACACTAAACCTAACCCTAACCGTAACCCGTACACTAAACCTAACCCTCACTCTTGACCTAACCCGTACCCAACCCTATCTCGTACCCTAAACCTAACCCTAACCCGTACCCAAACCCTAACAGTAACCCTAACCCATACCCGAGCGCTAAACATAACCCTAACCCTAAGCCTATCCCGCACCCTAAACCTAAACGTAACCCCAACCCTAACGATAACCCTTACCCATACCCTAACCCTAACCCTAACCCTCACCTAAACCTAACCCTAACACGTACCCTAACCCTTACCTGTAACATAAACCTAACCCTAACCCTAAACTTAACCCGAAAGCTAACCCTAGCCCGTACCCTAAACCTAAACCTAACCCGTACCCTAACCCTAACCCTAACCCTAACCCAATCCGTACATTAAACCTAAACCTAACCTTAACCATAACACTAAACCTAACCCGTACTCTAACCCTAAACCTAACCCTAAATCTAACCCTAACCCGTACTATAACCCTACCCCTAACACTTACCCTAACCCTAACCCTTACTCTAACACTATCCCGTAGCCTAACCCTAACTCTAACCCTAACCCCTAACCAAAACCCTAACCCTAAACCTTACCCTAACCCGTACTCAAACGGTATACCTAACCCGTACCCTAACACTAACCCAAACCCATACTCTAACCCTAACCCTAACCCTAACCCTAAACCGCACCCTAAACTTAACCCTAACCCTAACCCTAACCGTAACCCTTAACCCTACCCTTACCCTAACCCACACCCTAACCCTTAACCGCACCCTAAATTTAACCCTAACCATAACCCTTAACCATACCCTAACTCATACCCTACCCCTAACCCTAACCCTACCCTAAACTTAACCCTAACCCATACCCAAAGCCTAACCCATACTCTAACACTAACCCTAAACCTAACCCTAACCCTAACCCGTACCCTAAACCTAACCATAGGCCTTGTCCTAACCCGTACCAAACCCTAACAGTAACCCTAACCCATAACCTAGCACTAACCCTAACCCAAAACCTAAACCGCACCCTCAACCTAAAACTAACCCTAACCCTAACCATAACCCTTACCCGTACCCTAACCGTAACCCATATACTAACCCTAACCCTAACCTTAACTGTAACCCTGACCCGTACCCTAACCCAAAAATTAACCTGTACCCTAACCCCAAACCTAACACTAACCCGTACCATAACCCTATCCCTAACCCTAACTCTAACCCTAAACCTAACCCTAACCCAAACCCTAACCCTAACCCTAACCCTAACCCGCCCTCAACCTAAACCTAACCCGTTCCCTAACCCTAACCCGTAACCTAAACCTAACCCTAACCCTAAACTCAACCCGTACGCTATCCTATCCCATATCCTAAACCTAACCCTAACCCGTACCCTAACCCTAACCCTTACCCTTAACTTAACCCATACCTAACCCTATCCCGTACACTGAACCTAACTCTAACCAGTATTCTAAGCCTAAACCTAAACCTAAGCCTAACCCGTACATTAACCCTAACCCTAACCCTAACCCTAACACTAACCCTACCCCGTACCCTAAACCTAACCCTAACCCTAACCCTAACCCTAACCCTAACCCTAACCCGTACACTAACCCTAACCCTAAACCTAATCTAACACTAACCCTAACCCATACTCTAACCCTAAACCTAACCCTAAAAATACTCTAACCGTAACCCTAAAACTGACCCTAACCCTAACCCGTACTGTAACCCTAACCCGTACCATAACACTAACCCTAACCCGTACCCTAACCCTAACCCTATCTTGTACCCTAACCCTAAACCTAATCCTGACCCTAACACTAACCGTAACTCGTAACCTAAACCTAAACCATACTCTAATCCTAATCCTAACCCTAACCCGTACCCTAAACCTAACGCTAACCCTAACTCGTACCCTACCCCTAACCCTACCCTAAAATTAACCCTAACCCATACCCTAAGCCTAACCCATACCCTAACACTAACCCTAAAACTAACCCTAACCCGTACCCTAAAACTAACCCTAGCCCTTGAACTAACACGTGCCCAACCCTAACAGTAACCCTAACCCATAACCTAGCACTAACCCTAACCCAAACTCTAACCCGCACCCTAAACCTAAACCTAACCCTAACCCTAACCATAACCCTTACCTGTACCCTAACCGTAACCCATATACTAACCCTAAGCCTAACCTTAACTGTAACCCTGAACCGTACCCTAACCCTAAAACTAACCTGTACCCTAACCCCAAACCCAACCCTAACCCGTAACAAAACCCTATCCCTAACCCTAACCCTGACCCTAAACCTAATGCTAACCCAAACCCTAATCTTAACCCTAACACTAACCCGCACCTAAACCTAACCCTAACCCTAACCCGTTCCCTAACCCTACCCTAACCCTATCCGTACACTAACCCTTACCCTAACCCTAACACCAACACTAACCCTAACCCGTACTCTAAATCTAACCCTAACCCAAAACCTAACCCTAACACTAACCCTAATCCGTACTCTAACCCTAAACCTAACCCTAACTCTAACCCTAACCCGTACTATAATGCTAACCCTAACCCTAACCATAACCATAACCCTAGCCCGTACACTAAACCTAAACCGTACCCTAACCCTAACGCTAACCTTGAAATAACCCTAACCCTAACCCGTACCCTAACCCTAAACTGTACCCTAACCCTAACCCTAAACCTAACCCGTACCCTAACCCTAAACGTAACGCTAACCCGTTCCCAAACCCTAAACCTAACACATACCCTAACCCTAACCCTAACCCGCACACTAAACCTAAAGCTAACCCTAGAACTAACACGTACACTAACCTTATCCCATACCCCAACCTTAACCCTAACCCGAATCGTAACCCTAACACTAACCCTAACCCTAACCCTAAATCTTAACCGTACACTAACCCTAACCCGATCCCTAACCCTTACCCTAACCCGTACCCAAACGGTAAACCTAACCTGTACCCTAACATTAACCCAAAACCGTGTTCTAACCCTAACCCTAAACCTAAACCTAACCCTAAGCGGCACAATTAACTTAACCCGAAAACTAACCCTAACCAAAACCCCTAACCGTAATCTAACCCTAACCCATGCCCTAACCCTAACCCTAACCTTAACCATAACCCTAACCCGTACCCTAACCCTAAAACTAACCCGTACCCTAACCCGAACCCTAACCCTAACCCGTACCCTAACACTAACCCTAACCCTAACCCTCATCCTAAACGTAACCCTAACCCTTACACTAATCCTAACCCTAACGCTAACCCGCACCCTAAACCTAACCCTAACCCGTACCCTAACCCTAACCAGTAACCTAAACCTAACCCTAACCCTAAACTTAACCCGTACGCTAACCCTATCCTGTACCCTAAAGCTAAACCTAACCCTTATCCTAAATCTAAACCTAACCCTAAGCCGTACCATAACCCTATCCCTAACCCTAACCCTGACCCTAAACCTAAACATAACCCAAAGCCTAACCCTAACCCTAACCCTAACCCTAACCCTAAACCGCACCTAAACCTAACCCTAACCCGTTCCCTAACCCAAACCCATAAACTAAACCTAACCCTAACCCTAAACTTTACCCGTATGCTAATCGTATCCCGTATCCTAAACATAACACTAACCCGTACCCTAACCCTAACCCTAACCCTAACCCTATCCGTACACTAACCTTAACCTTAACCCTAACACTACCACTAACTCCAACCCGTACTCTAACACTAAACCTAACACTAAACCTAACCCTAACACTAACCCTAACCTGTACTCTAACCCTAAATCTAACCCTAACTCTAACCCTAACCCGTACTATAACGCTAACCCTAACCCTAACCATAACCATAACCCTAACCCGTACAGTAACCCTAAAGCGTACCGTAACCCTAACCCTAACCCTAACCCTGACGCTAACCCTAACCCTAAACCGTACCCTAAACCTAACCGTAACCCTTGACCTAACCCGTACCCAAGCCTAGCCCGTAACCTAATCCTAACCCTAACCCGTACCAAAACCCTGACCGTAACCCTAACCCATAGCCTACCACTAACCCTAACCCTAACCCTAAACCACACCCTAAACCTAAACCTAACCCTAACCAAAACCCTTACCCTTACCCTAAACACTAACCCATACCCTAACCCTAAACCTAACCTTAACCGTAACCCTGACACGCACCCTAACCCTAAAACTAACCCGTACCCTAACCCTAATCCTAACTCTAACACTCACCTAAACCTAACCCTAACCCGTACCCTAACCCTAAACCATAACCTAAACCCAACCCTAAACCTAATTTTAACCCGTACGCTAACCATAGCCCCTACCCTAACCCCAACCCTAACCCTAAACCGTACCCTAACACTAACCCTAACCCTAACCCTGACCCTAAACTTAATCCTTACCCTTACACTAACCCTAACCCTAACACTAACCCGCACCCTAAACCTAACCCTAACCCATACCCTAACCATAACCCGTAACCTAAACCTAACCCTAACCCTAACCTTAACCCTTATGCTAACCTTATCCCGTACCCTAAACCTAACCCTAACCCTAACCCTAAACCTAACTAACCCTAACACTAACCCTAACCCGTATTCTAACCCTAACCCTAACCCTAACCCTAATGTTAATCTAACCTTAACCCTAACCCTCACCCTAACACTAACCCGTAGTGTAACCCTAGCCCATAACATAACCCTAACCCTAACCCGTAACTAACCGTAACCCTAACTCGTACCCTAAACCTAACCCTAACCCTAAACTTATCCTGTATACAAACCCTATCCCGTACCCTAAACTTAACCCTAACCCGTACCCTAACCCTAACCCTAACCCTATCCGCACAGTAACACTAACGCTAATACTAACACTAACCCTAACAAGTACTCTAACCCTAAACCTAACCGTAAACCTAACCCTAACCCGTTATGTAACCCTAACCCGTACCCTAACACTAACCCTTACCCTAAACCTAAACCTAACCCGTACCCTAACCCTAAATGTAACCCTTACTCCTACCCAAACCCTAACCCTAACTCGTACTCTAAACCTAACCCCAACCCTAACCCTACACCGCACACTAAAACTAAACCTAACCCTAGACCTTAAACGTACACTAACCCTATCCTGTACCGGAATCTTAACCCTAACCCATTGTGTAACCCTAACACTAACCCTAACCCGAACCATAACTCTAACCCTAACCGTATCCCTAACCCATACACTAACCCTAACCCGAACCCTAACCCGTACTCTAACCCATACCCTAACCCTACCCATAGCCTAACCCTAACTCTAACCCTAAATCCTAACCCTAACCCTAACCCTAACCCTTACACTAACCCGTACCCAAAAGGTAAACCTAACTGGTACACTAACAGTAACCAAAACCTGTACTCTAACCCTAACCCTAACCCTAACCCTAACCCTAACCAGCACCCTAAACTTAACCCAAACCCTAACCGAAACCATAACCCTTAATCGTAACCTAACCCTAAACCATACCCTAACCCTAACCCTAACCTTAACCATAACCCTAACCTGTACCCTAACCCTAAAACTAACCCGTACCCTAACACTAACCCTAACCCTAACCCTAACCCGTAAAATAACCCTAACCCTTACACTAATCCTAACCCTAACCCTAATGCGCACCCTAAACCTAACCCTAACCCATACCCTAACCCTAACCTGTAACCTAAACCTAACCCTAACCCTAAACTTAACCCGTATGCTAACCCTATCCCGTACCCTGAACCTAACCCTAAACCGTACACTAACCTTAACCCTAAACCTAACCTAACACTAACCTTAACCCTTACTCTAACCCTAAGCCTACCCTAATCCTAACCATAAACTAACCCTAACCCTCACCCTAACACTAACCCGTACTGTAACCCTAACCCGTACCATAACCCTAACCCTAACCTGTATTCTAACCCTAACCCTAACTTGTACCGTAATCCAAAACCTAAGCCTGACCCTAACCCTAACCTTAACCCGTACCCTAACCCTAAACCGTACCCAAACCCTAACAGTAACCCTAACCCATAACCTAGCACTAACCCTAACCCTAACCCTAACCCGCACCCTAAACCTAAACCTAACCCTAACCCAAACCATAACCCTTACCCGTATCTTAACCCTAACCCATACCCTAACCCTAACCATAACCTTAACTGTAACCCTGACCTGTACCCTAACCCTAAAACTAACCTGTACCCTAAACCCAAACATAACCCTAACCCTTACCATAACTCTATCCCTAACCCTAATCCTGACCCTAAATGTAACCCTAAACCAAACCCTAACCCTAACCCTAACCCTAACTCTAACCCGCACCTAAACCTAACCCTAACCCGTTCCCTAACCCTAACCCATCACTTAAATCTAACCCTAACCCTAAACTTAACCCGTACACTAACCCTATCCCGTATCCTAAACCTAACCCTAACCCGTACAATCACCCTAACCCTAAACCTAACCGCACACTAACCCTAACCCTAACCCTAACACTAACACTAACCCTAACCCGTACTCTAAACCTAACCCTTACCCTAAACCTAACCCTAACCCGTACTCTAACCTTAACCAGTACTCTAACACTAACCCTAACCCTAACACTAACCGTAACCCGTACTCTAACCCTAAACCTAACCCTAACTCTAACCCTAACCCGTACTATAACGTTAACGCTAACCCTAACCCTAACCATAACCCTAACCTGTAGAGTAACCCTAACCGGTACCCTAACCCTAAACCTAACCCTGACCTAACCCTAACCTGTACCCTAACCCTAAACCGTACCCTAGCCCTAACCCTAAACCTATCCCGTACCCTAACCCTAAACATAACGCTAACCCGTAACCAAACCCTAACAATAACACGTACCCTACCCTAACCCTAACCCGCACACTAAACCTAAACCTAACCCTAGACCTAATACGTACACTAAACCTTTCCCATACCCGAAACTTAACCCTAACCCGTATCGTAACCCTAACACTAACCCTAAGCCTAAACCTAACCCTAACCCGTACACTAACCCTAACCCGAAATCTAACCTTAACCCTAACCCGTACCCTAACCCTACCCGTAGCATAACCCTATCTATAACCCTAAACCCTAACCCTAAACATAACCCTTCGCTAACCCATACCCAAAAGGTAAACCTAACCCGTACCCTAACATTAACCCAAACCCGTACTCTAAACCTAACCCTAACCCTAAAACTAACCCTAACCCGCACCCTAACTTAACACGAACCCTAACCAAAACCATAACCCTAAACCGTAACCTAACCCAAACCCATACCCTAACCCTAACCCTAACCTTAACCATAACCCTAACCTGTACCCTAACCCTAAAACTAACCCGTACCCTAACACCAAACCTAACACTAACGCGTACCCTAACCCCAACCCTAACCCTAATCCGTACCCTAACTCTAACCCTAACCCTAACCCTGAACCTAACCCTAACCCTAACACGTAATCTAACCCTAAAACGTACCCTAACCCTAACCCGTACCCTATCCCTAAACGTAACGCTAACCCGTACCCAAACCCTAACCCTAACACATACCCTAAACCTAACCCTAATCCGCACACTAAACCTAAACCTAACCCTAGACCTAACACGTACACTAACCCGATCCCATACCCCAAACTTAACCATAACCCGTATCGTAAACCTAACACTAACCCTAACCCTAAACCTAAACCGTACACTAACCCTAACCCGATCCCTAACCCTAGCCCTAACCCGTACCCTAACCCTACCCATAGCCTAATCCTAACTCTAACCCTAACCCCTAACCATAACCCTAACCCTTACCCTAACCCGTACCCAAACGGTAAACCTAACCCGTACCCTAACACTAACACAAACCCGTGTTCTAACCCTAAACCTAAACCTAAACCTAACCCTAACCCGCCCCCTAAACTTAACCTGAACCCTAACCCAAACCAAAACCCATAACCGTAATCTAACCCTAACCCATGCCCTAACCCTAACCCTAACCTTAATCGTAACCCTAACCTGTACCCTAACCCTAAAACTAACCCGTGCCCTAACCCGAACCCTAAGCCTAACCCGTACCCAAACACAAAACCTAACCCTAACACTGACCCTAAACCTAACCCTAAACCTTACACTAATCCTAACCCTAACGCTAACCCGCACCCTAAACCTAACCCTAACCCGTACCCTAACCCTAACCCGTAACTTAAACCTAAACCTAAACCTAAACTAAACCCGTACGCTAACCCTATCCCGAATCCTAAACCTAACCCTAACCCGTATCCTAACCCTAAACCTAACCCTAAGCCTAACTCGTACTTTAACCCTAACCCTAACCCTAACACTAAGCCTATCCTGTACCCTAACCCTAACCTGTACCTGTACCCGTACCCTAAACTGTACCCTACACCTAACCCATACCCTAATCCTATCCCTAACCCTAAACCGTACCCTAAACCTAAACCTAACCCTAAATTGTATCCTAACCCTAACCCTAACCCTGACGCTAACCATAACCCTAAACAGTACACTAAACCTAACCGTAACTCTTGACCTAACCCGTACCCAACCCTATCCTCTAAACTAACCCTAACCCTAACCCGTACCAAAACCCTAACCGTAACCCTAACCCATAGCCTAGCACTAACCCTAACCCTAACCTTAAACCGCACCCTAAACATAAACCTAACCCTAACCCTAACCATAACCCTTACCCGTACCCTAACACTAACCCATACCCTAACCCTAACCCTAACCTTAACAGTAACCCTGACCCGTACCCCAACCCTAAAACTAACGCCTACCCTAACCCTAACCCTAACCCTCACCTAAACCGAACCCTAACCCGTACACTAAACCTAAACCGTAACCTAAACCTAACCCTAACCCTAAACTTAACCCGTACGCTAATCCTATCCCGTATCCTAAACCTTACCCTAACCCGTACCCTAACCCGAACCCGTAACCTTAACCTAACCCTAACCCTAAACTTAACCTGTACGCTAACCCTATCCCGTACCCTAAACCTAACCCTAACCCGTATTCTAACCCTAAACCAAAACTAAGCCTAACCCGTACATTAATCCTAAACCTAACCCTAACACTAATCATACACCGTACTCTAACCCTAACCCTAACCCTAATCCTAACCCTAACCCGTACTCTAACCCTAACCCTAACCCTAACCATACTCTAACTCTAACCCTAAACCTCACCCTAACCCTAAACCGTACTTTAACCCTAACCTGTACCATAACACTAATCCTAACCCGTACCCTAAGCCTAACCCTAACTTGTACCCTAACCCTAACACTAACCCTGACCCTAACACTAACCATAACCCGTACCCTAAACCTAACCCGTACTCTAACCCTAATCCTAACCCTAACCCGTACCCTAAACCTAACCCTAACCCTAACTCGTACCGTAGCCCTAACCCTAACCCTACCCTAAACTTAACCCTAACCCATACCCTAAGCCTAACCCATACTCTCACACTAACCCTAAACCTAAACCTAACCCTAACCCGTAACCTAAACCTAACCCTAGCCCTTGACCTAACCCGTACCAACCCCTAACAGTAACCGCAACCCTTAACCTAGCACTAACCCTAACCCAAACCCTAACCCGAACCCTAAACCTAAACCTAAGCCTAACCCTAAACATAACCCTTACCCGTACCCTAACCGTAACCCATATCCTAACCCTAACCCTAAACTTAACTGTAACTCTGACCCATACCCTAACCCAAAAATTAACCTGTACCCTAACCCCAAACCTAACACTAACCCGTACCATAACCCTATCCCTAACCCTAACCCTGACCCTAAACCTAACCCTAACCCAAACCCTAACCCTAACCCTAACCCGCACCTAAACCTAAACCTAACCCGTTCCCTAACCCTAACCCGTACCCTAAACCTAACCCTAACCCTAAACTTAACCCGTACGATAAACCTATCCCGTATCCTAAACCTAACCCTAACCCGTACCCTAACCCTAACCCGTAACCTTAAACTAACCCTTACCCTGAACTTAACCCATACCTAACCCTATCCCGTAACCTGAACTTAACTCTAACCAGTATTCTAAGCCTAAACCTAAACCTAAACCTAACCCGTACATTAACCCTAACCCTAACCCTAACACTAACCCTACCCCGTACTCTAAACCTAACCCTAACCCTAACCCTAACCCTAACCCTAACTCATACACTAACCCTAACCCTAAACCTAACCTAACACTAACCCTAACACTAACCCTAACCCTAACCCTGACCCTAACCCTAACCCTAACCCTTACACTAATCCTAACCCTAACGCTAACCCGCACCCTAAACCGTACCCTAACCCTAAACCGTAACCTAAACCTAACCCTAACCCTAAACTTAACCTGTACACTAACCCTATCCCGTACCCTAAAGCTAAACCTAACCCTTATCCTAAATCTAAACCTAACCCTAAGCCATACCATAAACCTATCCCTTACCCTAACCCTGACCCTAAACCTAAACCTAACCCAAACCCTACCCTAACCCTAACCCTAACCCTAACCCTAACCCTAACCCAAACCGGCACATAAACCTAACCCTAACCCGTTCCCTAACCCAAACACGTAAACTAAACCTAACCCTAACCGTAAACTTAACCCGTATGCTAATCGTAACCCGTATCCTAAACCTAACCCTAACCGGTACCCTAACCCTAACCCTATCCGTACACTAACCCTAACCTTAACCCTAACACTACCACTAACTCTAACCCGTACTCTAACCCTAAACCTAACACTAAACCTATCCCTAACACTAACCCTAACCTGTACTCTAACCCTAAACCTAACCCTAACTCGAACCCTAACCCGTACTATAACACTAACCCTAACCCTAACCCTAACCCTAACCATAACCCTAACCCGTACAGTAACCCTAAAGCGTACCTAACCCTAACCCTAACTCTAACCCTGACGCTAACCCTAACCCTAAACCGTACCCTAAACCTAACCGTAACCCTTGACCTAACCCATACCCAAGCCTATCCCGTAACCTAACCCTAACCCTAACCCGTACCAAAACCCTAACCGTGACCCTAACCCATAGCCTAACGCTAACCCTAACCCTAACCCTTAACCACACCCTAAACCTAAACCTAACCCTAACCAAAACCCTTACCCGTACCCTAAACACTAACCCATACCCTAACCCTAACTTTAACCGTAACCCTGACACGTACCCTAACCTTAAAACTAACCTGTACCCTAACCCTAATCCTAACCCTAACGCTCACCTAAACCTAACCCTAACCCGTACCCTAACCCTAAACCGTAACCTAAACCTAACCCTAAACCTAAATTTAACCCATACGCTAACCATAGCCCGTACCCTAAACCTAACCCTAACCCGTACCCTAACCCTAACCCTAACCCTAACTCTAACCCGTAGCCTAACCCTAACCCTTTCCCTAACCCTAACACTAACCCTAACCCGTACTCTAACCCTAACCCTAACCCTAGGCCTAACCGTACTCTAAACCTAACCCTAACCCTCAACCTAACCCTAACCCGTACTGTAACCTTAACCCGTAACATAACCCTAACCCTAACCCGTACCCTAAACCTAACCCTAACTTGTACCCTAACCATAACCCTGACCCTAACACTAACCATAAACCGTACACTAAACGTAATCCTAACCTAACTCGTTCCCAAATCTAACCCTAAACCTTAACCTAACCTTAACCCTAAACCGAACCCTAAACCTAACCCATACCCTAACCCTAACCCTAACCATAAACCATATCATAAACTAACCCTAACCCTTGACCTAACCTGTAGCCAACCCTATCCCGTACCCTAACCCTAACCCGTACCCAAAACCTAACATTAACCCTAACCCATACCCTAGCGTTAACCCTAACCCTAACCCTAAGCCTGACCCGCACCCTAAACCTAAACCTAACCCTAACCCTAACCATAACCCTTACCCATACCCTAACCCTAACCCATACCCTACACTAACCCTAACCTTAACCGTAACCCTAACCCGTATCTAACCCTAAAACTCACCTGTACCCTAACCCCAACCCTAACCCTAACCCGTACCATAACCCTATCCTTAACGCTAACCCTGACCCTAAACCTAACCGTAAACCGTACCCGAACCCTTACCCTAACCCTAACCCTAAGACTCACCTAAACCTAACCCGTACCCTAACCCTAACTTGTAACCTGAACCTAACCCTAATCCTAAACTTAACCCGTATGCTAAACCTAGCCCAAACCCTAAACCTAACCCTAACCTCTACCCTAACCCTAACCCTAACCCTATCCGTACAATAAACCTAACATTAACTCTAACCCTAACCCGCAGTATAACCCAAACACTAACCCTTACCCTAACCCTAACCCTAAACCTTACTCTAACACTATCCCGTAACCTAACCCTAACTCTAACCTTAATGCCTAACCCTAACCCTAACCCTAACACTTACCCTAACACATACCCAAACGGTATACCTAACCCGTACCCTAACACTAACTCAAACCCGTACTCTAACCCTAACCCTAAACCTAACCATAACTCTAAACCGCACCCTAAACTTAACCCTAACCCTAACCCTTACCATAACCCTTTACCGTACCCTAACCCTAACCCACACACTAACCCTAAACCTAACACGTACTGTAACTGTAACCCTAACCCCTAACTTAACAGTAACCCTAACCCGTACCCTAAACCTAAAACTAACCCGTACCCTAACCACAAACCTAACACTGACCCGAACCCTATTCCTAACCCTTAACTGCACCCTAAACCTAATCCTAACCCGTACCCTAACCCTAACCCGTACCCTAACCCTAACCCTAACTCTTATCCTAACCCTAAACCTAACCCTAACCCGTACCCATACCCTAAACCTAACCCTAACCCTTGACCTAACCCGTACCCAACTGTATCTCGTACTCTAAACATAACCCTAACCCGTAGCCAAACCCTAACAGTAACCCTAACCCATACCCTAGTGCTAACTCTAACTCTAACCCTAAGCCTAACCCGCACCCTAAACATAAACGTAACCCTAACCCTAACCATAACACTTACGCGTACCCTAACGCTAACCCATACCCTAACATTAACCCTAATTTTAACCGTAAATCTAACACGTACCCTAACCCTAAAACTAACCCGTACCCTAACCCCAACCCTAACCCTAACCCGTAACATGACCCTATCCCTAACCCTAACCCTGACCCTAAACCTAACCCTAACCCGTACCCTAACCCTAACCCGCACCTAAACCTAACTCTAACCCATACCCTAACCCTAACCCGTAACCTAAACCTAACTCTAACCCTAAACATAACCCGTACACTAACCCTATTCCGTACCCTAAACCTAACCCTAACCTGTACCCTAACACTAACCCTAACCCTATCTGTACACTTACCTAACCCTAACACTAACACTAACCCTAACCTGTATTCTAAACCTCACCCTAACCCTAAACCTAACCCTAACCCGTACACTAAACTTAAAACTAACCCGTACCCTAACACTAACACTTACACTAACCCTGACCCTAAACCTAACCTTGACCCTTACACTAACCCTAACCCTAACCCTAACCCGCACCCTAAACCTAACATTAACCCGTACCCTAACCCTAATCAGTAACTAAACCTAACCCTAACCCTAAACTTAACACGTACGCTAACCCTATCCCGTACCTAAACCTAACCCTAACTCTTATCCTAACCCTAAACCTAACCCTAAGCCTAACCCGTACATTAACCTAACCCTAACACTAACCCTACCCCGTACTCTAAACCTAACCCTAACCCTAACCCTAACCATAGCCATAAAACTAACCCTAACCAATACTCTAACCCTAACCTTAACCCTAACCATAACCGTACTCTAACCCTAACCCTAACCCTCACCCTAACACTCACCCGTACTGTAACCCTAAACCGTACCATAACCCTAAACCTAACCCGTACCCTAACTCTAACCCTAACTCGTACACTAACCCTAACCCTGACCCTAATTCTAACCGTCCCCTCACCCTAACACTAACCCGCACTGTAACCCTAACCCGTACCATAACCCTAACCCTAACCCGTAACCTAAACCTAACCCGTACACTAACCATAACTCTAACCCTAACCCGTACTCTAACCCTAACACTAACACTAACCCATACTCTAAACCTATCCCATAGCCTAACCCTAACTCTAAACCTAACCCCTAACCGTAACCCTAAACATTACCCTAACCTGTACACAAAAGGTAAACCTAACCCGAACCCTAACACTAACCCAAACCCGTACTCTAACCCTAACCGTAACCCTAACCCTAAACCACACCATAAACTTAAAACTAACTCTAAGCCTAACATAACCCTTAACCGTACCCTAACCCTAACCCACACCCTAACCAAACCCTAACTTTAACCGTAACCCTAACCCGTACCCTAAACCTAAAACTAACCCGTACTCTAACCACAACCCTAACCCTAACCCATAACCTAACACTAACCCTACCCCTAACCCTGACCCTAAACCTAACCCTAACCTGTACACTAACCCTAACCCTAACCCTAACCCGCACTCTAAACCTAACACTAACACGTACCCTAAACCTAACCCGTAACCTAAACCTAACCTTAACCCTAAACTTAACCCGTATGCTAACCCTATCCCCTACCCTAAACCTAAACCTAACCCGTAACCTAACCCTAAACCTAACCCTAAGCCTAACCCGTACATTAAACCTAACCCTAACACTAACACTAACCTTATTCCGTACTCTAAACCTAACCCTAACCCTAACCCTAACCCAACTCGTACTCTAACCCTAACACTAACACTCACCCTAACCCTAACCCGTACTGTAACCCTAAACCGTAACATAACCCTAAATCTAACCCGTACCCTAACCCTAACCCTAACTCGTACCCTAACCCTAACCCATACCTTAAAACTAGCCCGTACCGTAACCCTAACCCTAACCCTTACCCTAAACCTAACCCTAACCCTAAATCGTACCCTAACCCTATCCCTTACCCTAAACCGCACCCTAAACCTAAAACTAACCATAACCCTAACCATAACACTTTCCCATACCCTAACCCCAACCCTAACCTAACCCGTACCATGACCCTATCCCTAACGCAAACCCTGACCCTAAACCTAACCCTAACCCGTACCCTAACCCTAACCTTAACACTAACCCTCACCTAAACCTAACCCTATCCCGTACCTTAAACCTAAACCTAACCCGTACCCTAGCCCTAACCCTATCCCGAATCCGATCCATACACTAACCCTAACCCTAATCCTAAACCTAACACTAACCCTAACCCGTACTCTAACCCTAAACTTAACCCTAAACCTAACCTTAACCCGTAATCTAAACCTAACCCGTAACCTAACACTAACTCTAACCCTCACACTAACCCTAACCCGTACTCTAACCCTAAACCTACCCTAACTCTAACCCTAACACCTAACCCTAACCCTAACCCTTACCCTTACCCTAACCCGTACCCAAACGGTAAAACTAACCCATACCCTAACACTAACCCAAACCTGTACTCTAACCCTAACCCTAACACTAACCTTAACCCTAATCTAAACATAACCCTAACCCTAACCATAACCCTTAACCGTACCCTAACTCTAACCCACACCCTAACATAACCCTAACTTTAACCATAACCCTAACACGTACCCTAACCCTAAAACTAACGCATACCCTAACCCCAAATCTAACCCTATCACATACCCTAAAACTAACCCTAAACCTAACCCTGACCCTAAACCTAACCCTAACCTCTACACTAACCTTAACCCTAACCCATAACCTAAACCTAACCCTAAACTTAACCCGGACGCTAAACCTATTCCGTACCCTAAACCTAACCCTAACCCGTAACCTAACCTTAAACCTAACCCTAAGCCTAACCCGTACTTTAACCCTCACCCTGACACTAACACTAACCCTACCCGTACTCTAACCCTAACCTAAACCTAACCCTAACCCTAAACCTAACCCATACCCTAACCCTAACCCTAACCCTTTCCCTAATCCTAATGCTAACACTAACCTTACTCCGTACTCTAACCCTAACCCTAACCCTAACACTACTCGTACTCTAAACCTAAAACTAAACTCACCCTAACCCTAACGCGTACTGTAACCGTAACCCGTAACATAACCCTAACCCTAACCCGTACCATAACCCTAACCCTAACTCGTACCCTAAACCTAACCCTGACCCTAACTCGTACCCTAACACTAATCCTGAGCCGCACCCGCACCCTAAACCTAAAACTAACCCTAACCCCAACCATAACACTTACCCGTACCCTAACCCTAACCCATACCCTAACCATAACCCTAACCTTAACCGTAACCCTGACCCGTATTCTAACCCTAAAACTAACCCATACCCTAACCCCAACCCTAACCCTAACCCGTACCATAACCCTATCCCTAACGCAAACCCTGACCCTAAACCTAACCCTAACCCGTACCCTAACCCTAACCCTAACCCTAACCCTAACACTAACCCTCACCTAAACCTAAACCTATCCCGTAACTTAAACCTAACCCTAACCAGTACCCTAACCCTAAACCTAACCCGAACCCAATCCGTACACTAACCCTAACCCTAACCCCAACCCTAACACTAACCCTAACCCGTACTCTAACCCTAAACTTAAATCTAACCTAACCGAAACCATACTCTAACCCTAACCTGTACCCAACACTAACCCTAACCCTCACACTAACCCTAACCCATACTCTAAGCCTAAACTTAACCCTAACTCTAACCCTAACCTGTACTATAACCCTAACCCAAACCTAACCTTAACCCGAACCCGTACTCTAACCCTATCCCATAGCCTAACCGTAACTCTTACACTAAACTCTAACCCTAACACTAACCTTAACCCTTACCCTAAACCTTACCCAAACGATAAACCTAACCCGTACCCTAACACTAACCCAAACCCGTACTCTAACCCTAACCCTGACCCTAAACCTAACCCTAACCTGTACACTACCCGTAACCCTAACCCTAACCCGCACCCTAAACCTAACCCTAACCCGTACCCTAATCATTACCCATAACCTAAACCTAATCCTAACCCTAAACTTAACCCGTACGCTAACCCTATCCTGTACCCTAAACCTAACGCTAACTCTTAATTTAACCCTAAACCTAACCCTAGACCTAACCCGTATCCTAAACCTAACCCTAACCCTTGACCTAACCCGGACCCAACCCTATCTCGTACCCTAAACCTAACCCTAATCCGTACCCTAACCCTAACCTGTAACCTAAACCTAAACCTAACAATAAACTTAACCCGTACGCTAACCCTATCCCGTACCCTAAACCTAACCCTAACCCGAAACCTAACCCTAAACCTAACCCTAAGCCTAACCCGTACATTAAACCTAACCCTAACCCTAACATTAACCATACCCCGTACTCTAACCCTAACCCTAAACCTAACCATAACCCTAAACAGTACCCTAACCCTAATAGAAACCCTTACCCTAACCCTAACACTAACACTAACCCGTACTCTAACCCTAACCCGTAACATGACCCTAACCCTAACCCTCACCCTAACCCTAACACGTACTGTAACCCTAACCCATAACATGACCCTAACCCTAACCCGTACCCTAACCCTAACTCATTCGCTACCCTAACCCTGACCCTAACACTAACCCTAACTCGTAACCTAAACCTAACTCTTACCCTAACCCTAACCCTAACCAGTAACCTAAACCTAACCCTAACCCTAATTCATACCCTAACACTAACCCTAACCCTTACCCTAACCCTTACCCAAATGGTAAACATAACCCGTGCCCTAACAGTAACCCAAACCCGTACTCTAATCCTAACCCTAACCCTAACCCTAAACCGCAATCTAAACATAACCATAACCATAACCATAACCCTTAACGGTACCCTAACCTAACCCACACGCTAACATACCCCTAAATTTAAACGTAACCCGAACACGTACCCTAACCCTAAAACTAACCCGTACCCTAACCCCAACCCTAACCCTAACCCATAACCTAACACTAACCCTAACCCTAACCCTGACCCTAAACCTAACCCTAAACCATACACTAACCTTAACCCTAACCCTAACCCGTAACCTTAACCTAACCCTAACACTAAACTTAACCCTTACGCTAAACCTATTCCGTACCCTAAATCTAAACCTAACCCGTAACCTAACCCTAAACCTAACCCTAAGCCTAACCCGTACTTTTCCCCTCACCCTATCCTAACACTAAACCTACCCAGTACTCTAACCCTAACCTAACACTAACCTTAAATCTAACCCATACCCTAACCCCACCCTAACCCTTTCCCTAACCCTAACCCTAACCCTAACCCTAACCCTAACCCTAACCGTACTCTAACCATAACCCTTAACCGTACCCTAAGCCTAACCCACACCCTAACCCTAACCCTAACCCTAACATTAACCGTAACCCTAATCCGTACCCTAAACCTAAAACTAAAACGTACTCTAACCACAACCCTAACCCTAACCCATACGCTAACACTAACCCTACCCCTAACCCTGACCCTAAACCTAAACCTAACCTGTACACTAAACCTAACCCTAACCCTAACCCGCACCCTAAACTTAACCCTAACCCGTACCCTAACCCTAACCCGTAACCTAAACCCAAAGCTAACCCTAAACTTAACCCATACGCTAACACTATCCCATAGCCTAAACCTAACCCTAACCGTACCATAACCCTAACCCTAACCCGTACCCTAAACCTAAACCTAACTCGTACACTAAACCTAACCCTGACCCTAACCCTAACCGTACTCTAACCCTAACCCTAACCCTCACCCTAACACTAACCTGTACTGTAACCCTAACACGTACCATAACCTTAAACCTAACCCGTACCCTAAACCTAACCCGTACCCTAACCCTAACCCTAACCCGTACACTAAACCTAACCCGTACCCTAACCCTAACTCTAACCCTAACCCGTACTATAAGCCTAACCCTAACCCTAACGCTAACCCTAATACTAACCCGTACTCTAAACCTATCCTGTAGCCTAACCCTAAATCTAACCCTAACCCCTAACCCTAACCCTTACCCTAACCCGTACCCAAATGGTAAACCTAACCCATACCCTAACACTAACCCAAACCCGTACTCTAACCGTAACCCTAACCCTAACCCTAAACCTAAACCGCACCCGAAATTTAACCCTAACCCTAAGCCTAACCATAACCCTTAACTGTACCCTAACCCTAACCCACACCCTAATCCTAACCCTAACTTTAACTGTAAACCTAATCCGCATCCTAAACCTAAAACTAAACCATACTCTAACCACAACCCTAACGCTAACCCATACGCTAACACTAACCCTACCCCTAACCCTGACCCTAAACCTAACCCTAACCTGTACACTAAACCTAACCCTAACCGTAACCCGCACCCTAAACCTAACCCTAACCCGTACCCTAACCCTAACCCGTAACCTAAACCTAAAGCTAACCCTAAACTTAACCCGTACGCTAACCCTATCCCATACCTTAAACCTAACACTAACCCGTTACCAAACCCTAAACCTAACCCTAAGCCTAACCCGTACATTAACCCTAACCCTAACACTAACACTAACCTTACTCCGTACTCTAACCCTAACCCTAACCCTAACCCAACTCGTACTCTAACCCTAACACTAACACTCACCCTAACAATAATCCGTACTGTAACCCTAACCCGTAACATAACCCTAACTCTAACCCGTACCCTAACCCTAACCCTAACTCGTACCC
The DNA here is from genome assembly GCA_032313775.1 of Urocyon cinereoargenteus. Taxonomy (NCBI): domain Eukaryota; kingdom Metazoa; phylum Chordata; class Mammalia; order Carnivora; family Canidae; genus Urocyon; species Urocyon cinereoargenteus. The sequence goes on from JAVLSZ010000008.1 coordinate 76,216,541, forward strand.
TATCCCTAACCCTAACCCTAACCCATACCTTAAACCTAACCCATACCCTAACTCTAACCCTAACCCTAACCCATACCCTTAACCTAACCCTAACCCTAACTCGTACCCTAACCCTATCCCTGACCCTAACCCGCACCCTAAACCTAAAACTAACCATAACCCTAACCATAACACTTTCCCATACCCTAACCCCAACCGTAACCTAACCCGTACCATAACCCTATCCCTAACTCAAACCCTGACCCTAAACCTAACCCTAACCTGTACCCTAACCCTAACCCTAACCCTAACACTAACCCTCACCTAAACCTAAACCTATCCCGTACCTTAAACCTAAACCTAACCCGTACACTAACCCTAACCCTAACCCGAGCCCGATCATACACTAACCCTAACCCTAACCCTAACCCTAACACTAACACTAACCCTAACCTGTACTCTAACCCTAAACTTAACCCTAAACCTAACCCTAACCCGTACACTAACACTAACCCGTACCCTAACACTAACCCTAACCCTCACACTAACCCTAATCTGTACTCTAACCCTAAACCTAACCCTAAATCTAACCCTAACCCCTAACCCTAACCCTAACCCTTACCCTACCCGTACCCAAACGGTAAACCTAACCCGTACCCTAACACTAACCCAAACCTGTACTCTAACCCTAACCCTAACCCTAACCCTAAACCGCAATCTAAACATAACCCTAACCCTAACCCTAACCATAACCCTTAACCGTACCCTAACCCTAACCCACACCCTAACATAACCCTAACTTTAACCGTAACCCTAACACGTACCCTAACCCTAAAATTAACGTGTACCCTAACACCTACTCTAACCCTAACCCATAACCTAAAACTAACCCTTAACCTAACCCTGACCCTAAACCTAACCCTAACCTCTACACTAACCCTAACTCTAACCCATAACCTAAACCTAACCCTAACACTAAACTTAACCCGTACGCTAAACCTATTCCGTACCCTAAATCTAACCCTAACCCGTAACCTAACCCTAAACCTAACCCTAAGCCTAACCCGTACTTTTCCCCTCACCCTACCCTAACACTAAACCTACCCCGTACTCTAACCCTAAACCTAACCCTAACCCTAACCCTAACCCTAACCGTACTCTATCCCTAACCCTAACCCTCACCCTAACCCTAACCCGTACTGTAACCCTAACCCGTACCAATACCCTAACCCTAACCCTTACCCTAACCCTAACCCTAACTCGTACCCTAACGCTAACCCTAACCCTGACCCTAAACCTAACCCTAACCTGTACCCTAAACTTAACCTGTACCCTAACCGTAACCCTATCCCTAACCCGTACCCTAAACCTATCCCTAAACCGTACCCTAACGCTAACCCTAACCCTAACACTGACGTTAACCCTAACCCTAACTCGTACCCTAAGCCTAACCCATACCCTAAACCTAACCCTAATCCAAACCCTAACCCTAAACCGTACCCTAAACCTAACCCTAACCCTTGACCTAACCCGTACCCAAACCTATCCCGTACCCTAACCCTAAACCTAAAACGTACCCAAAACCTAACATTAACCCTAACCCATAACCTAGCGCTAACCCTAACCCTAACTCAAACCTGTCCCCTAAACCTAAAACTTACCCTAACCCTAAACATAACCCTTACCCGTACCTTAACCCTAACCCATACCCTAACCCTAACCCTAACCTTAACCATAACACTGACCCTTACACTAACCCTAAAACTAACCCGTACCCTAACCCCAAACCTAACCCTAACCCTTAACCTAACCCTATCCCTAACGCTAAACCTGACACTAAACCTAACCCTAACCCTAACCCTAACCCTAACCCTAACCCTAACCCTCACCTAAACCTAACCCTAACCCATACCCTAACACTATCCCTTTCCCTAAACCTAGCCCTAACCCGTACCCTAACCCTAACCCTATCCGTACTCTAACCCTAACACTAACCCTAACCCTAACACTAACCCTAACACTAACCCTCACCTAAACCTAACCCTAACCCATACCCTAACCCTATCCCGTTCCCTAAACCTAGCCCTAACCCGTACCCTAACCCTAACCCTATCCGTATTCTAACCCTAACACTAACCCTAACCCTAACAGTAACCCTAACCCGTACTCTAAACCTAACCCTAACCCTAAACCTAACCCTAACACATACTCTAACCCTAACCTGTACCCTAACACTAACCCTAATCCTAACACTATCCCTAACCCATACTCTAACTCTAAACCTAACCCTAACTCTAAACCTAACCCGTACTATAACCCTAAACCTAACCCTAACCCTAACCCTAAACCTAACCCTTACACTGACACTAAACCTAACCCTATACCGTACCCTAACCCTAAACCTAAACCTAACCCGCACACCTAACCTAACCCTAACCCTAGATCTAACACGTACACTAACCCTATCCCGTGCCCTAACCTTAAACCTAACCCGTACCGTAACGCTAATACTAACAATAACCCTAACCCTAACCCTAACCGGTACACTAACCCTAACCTAATCCCTAACCCGAACCCAAACCCGTACCCTAACCCTAACCCTAACCCTAACCCTAACACTAACGCTAACCCATACTTAACCCTAACCCTAACCTGAAACCTAACACATACCCTACCCCTACCCCTAACCCGTACCCTAACCCTAACCCGTAGCTAAAACTAACCCTAACCCCTAACCCTAACCCTAAACTGTACCCTAAACATAACCCTAAACCTAACTCGTACCCTACCTCTAACCCTAACCCTGACCCTAACCCTAAACCTAACCCGTACCCTAACCCTAACCCGTACACTAAAACTAACCCTAACACTAATGCATACACTATCCAAAAACCTAACCGTGTCCCTAACCCTAACCCTAACCAGTACCCTAACCCTAACACTAACCCTAACCCTAACCCGTACCCTAAACCTAACACTAACCCTAACCCTAACCCGATGCCTAACCCTAACCCACACACTAAACCTAACTCTAAACCCTAGAACTAACCCGTACCCTAACCCTATCCTGTACACTAACCCTAACGCTAACCCGTACCATAACCCTCACACTAAAACTAACCTTAATCCTAACCCTATCCCGTACACTAACCCTAACCCTAACCCTAAACCGTACCCTAACCCTAACCCGTAGCCTAACCCTAACACTAACCCTAACCCATAACCCTACCATAACACTAACCCTTATCCTAACCCGTACCCAAACGTTAAACCTAACCCGTACCCTAACACTAACACAAACACGTACCCTAACCCATATCCTAACCCTAACCCGTACCGTTACCCGTACCTTAAACCTAACCCTAAACCGTACCCAAACCCGTACACTAACCCTAACCCTAAGCTGTGCCCTAACACGTAGCATAACCGTAACCCTAACCCTAACCGTAACCCGCACACTAAACCTAACTGTAACCCTAGAACTAACATGTATACTAACCCTATCCCGTACCCTAAACTTAACCCTAACCCATACCGTAACCCTAACACTAACACTAACACTAACCCTAACCCTAACCCTAACCCGTACACTAACCCTCACCCGAACCCTAACCCTAACCCGTACCCTAACCCTACCTGTAGCGTAACCCTAACACGAACCCTAACCCTAACCGTTACCCTAAACCTTACCCTAACCCATACCCAAACGGTAAACATAACCCGTACCCTAACACTAAACCAAACCCGTACTCTAACCCTAACCCTAAACCTAACCCTAACCCTAACCCGAACCCTAAACTTAACCCTAAACCTAACCCAAACCATAACCCTTAACCGTAACCTAACCCTAACCCATACCCTAAACCTAACCCTAACCTTAAACATAACCCTAACCCGTACCCTAACCCTAAAATTAACCCGTAACCTCACCCCAACCCTAACCATAACAGTACCCTAAAACTAAACCTAACCGTAACCCTGACCCTAAACCTAACCCTAACCCTTACACTAACCCTAACCCTAATTCTAACCCGCACCCTAAACCTAACCATAACCCATACCCATACCCTAACCTTAACCCGTACCCTAAACCTAACCCTAACCTGTATCCTAACCCATACATTAACCCTAAGCCTAACCCTAACACTAACCTTACCCCGTACACTAACCCTAACCCTAACCCTAACCCGTACCCTAACCCTACCCGTACACTAGCCCTAACCCTAACCCTAAACCTAACCCTAACCCGAACTCTAAACCTAACCCATACCCTAACCCTAACCCCTACCCTAACACTAACCCTAACCGTAGCCCTAACCCTAACCCTAACCCTAACCCTAAACCTAACCCTTACACTGACACTAAACCTAACCCTATACCGTACCCTAACCCTAAACCTAAACCTAACCCGCACACCTATCCTAACCCTAACCCTAGATCTAACACGTACACTAACCCTATCCCGTACCCTAACCTTAAACCTAACCCGTACCGTAACGCTAATACTAACACTAACCCTAACCCTAACCCTATCCGGTACACTAACCCTAACCTAAACCCTAACCCTAACCCGAACCCGTACCCTAACCCTAACCCTAACCCTAACCCTAACCCTAACCCTAACCCTAACACTAACGCTAACCCATACTTAACCCTAACCCTAACCTGAAACCTAACACATACCCTACCCCTACCCCTAACCCGTACCCTAATCCTAACCCGTAGCTAAAACTAACCCTCACCCCTAACCCTAACCCTAAACTGTACCCTAAACATAACCCTAAACCTAACTCGTACCCTACCTCTAACCCTAACCCTGACCCTAACCCTAAACCTAACCCGTACCCTAACCCTAATCCGTACACTAAAACTAACCCTAACACTAATGCATACACTATCCATAAACCTAACCGTGACCCTAACCCTAACCCTAACCAGTACCCTAACCCTAACACTAACCCTAACCCTAACCCTAACCCGTACACTAACCCTAACCCTAACCCGTACCCTAAACCTAACACTAACCCTAACCCTAACACGATGCCTAACCCTAACCCACACACTAAACCTAACTCTAAACCCTAGAACTAACCCGTACCCTAACCCTATCCTGTACACTAACCCTAACGCTAACCCGTACCATAACCCTCACACTAAAACTAACCCTAATCCTAACCCTATCCCGTACACTAACCCTAACCCTAACCCTAAACCGTACCCTAACCCTAACCCGTAGCCTAACCCTAACACTAACCCTAACCCATAACCCTACCATAACACTAACCCTTATCCTAACCCATACCCAAACTTTAAACCTAACCCGTACCCTAACACTAACACAAACCCGTACCCTAAGCCATACCCTAACCCTATCCCGTACCATTACCCGTACCTTAAAATTAACCCTAAACCGTACCCAAACCCGTACACTAACCCTAACCCTAACCTGTGCCCTAACACGTAGCATAACCGTAACCCTAACCCTAACCCTAAACCGCACACTAAACCTAACTGTAACCCTAGAACTAACATGTATACTAACCCTATCCCGTACCCTAACCTTAACCCTAACCCATACCGTAACCCTAACACTAACACTAACCCTAACCCTAACCCTAACCCTAACCCGTACACTAACCCTCACCCGAACCCTAACCCTAACCCGTACCCTAACCCTACCTGTAGCGTAACCCTAACACTAACCCTAACCCTAACCGTTACCCTAAACCTTACCCTAACCCATACCCAAACGGTAAACATAACCCGTACCCTAACACTAAACCAAACCCGTACTCTAACCCTAACCCTAAACCTAACCCTAACCCTAACCCGAACCCTAAACTTAACCCTAAACCTAACCCAAACCATAACCCTTAACCGTAACCTAACCCTAACCCATACCCTAAACCTAACCCTAACCTTAAACATAACCCTAACCCGTACCCTAACCCTAAAACTAACCCGTACCCTCACCCCAACCCTAACCATAACCGTACCCTAAAACTAAACCTAACCGTAACCCTGACCCTAAACCTAACCCTAACCCTTACACTAACCCTAACCCTAATTCTAACCCGCACCCTAAACCTAACCATAACCCATACCCATACCCTAACCTTAACCCGTAACCTAAACCTAACCCTGACAATAAACTTAACCCGTACGCTAAGACTATCCCGTACCCTTAACCTAACCCTAACCCGTATCCTAACCCGTACATTAACCCTAAGCCTAACCCTAACACTAACCTTACCCCGTACACTAACCCTAACCCTAACCCGAACCCGAACCCTAACCCTATCCGTACACTAGCCCTAACCCTAACCCTAAACCTAACCCTAACCCGAACTCTAACCCTAACCCATACCCTAACCCTAACCCCTACCCTAACACTAACCCTAACCGTAGCCCTAACCCTAACCCATACTCTAACCCTAAACCTAAACCTAACTCTAACACTAACCCGTACTATAACCCTAACCCGTACCCTAACACTACCCTAACACTAACCCTAACCCTAACACGTACCCTAACCCTAACCCTAACCCGCACACAAAACCTAACCCTAACCCTAGACCTAACACGTACACTAACCCTATCCCGTACCATAACCTTAACCCTAACCCGTACCGTAACCCTAACACTAACCCTAAACCTAACCTTAACCCTAACCCTAACCCGTACACTAACCCTAACCCGAACCCTAACCCTAACCCTAACCCGTCCCCTAACCCTACCCGTAGCCTAACCCTAACCCTAAACATAACCCCTAAACCTAACGCTAACCCTAACCCTTACCCTAACCCTTACCCAAACAGTAAAACTAACCCATACCCTAACACTAACCCAAACCCGACTCTAACCCTAACCCTAACCTTCCTGCACCCTAAACTTAACCCTAAGCCTAACCCAAACCGTAACCCTTAACCGTAACCTAACCCTAACCCATACCCTAAACCTAACCCTAACCTTAACCATAACCCTAAAACTTACCCTAACTCTAAAACAAAACCGTACCCTAACCTCAATCCTAACCCTAATCGGTAACCTAACACTAACCCTAAACCTAACCCTGACCCTAAACCTAACCCTAAACCTTACACTAACCCTAACCCTTACCCTAACCCGCACCCTCAAACTAACCCTAACCCGTACCCTAACCCAAACCCGTAACCTAAACCTAAACCTAACCCTAATCTTAACCCGTACGCTAACCGTATTCCTTAACCTAAACCTAACCCTACGCGTATCCTAACCCTAAACCTAACCCTTAGCCTAACACATACAATAACCCTATCCCTAAGCCTAACCCTAACACTAACCCTAACCATACTCTAACACTAACCCTAACCCTCACCCTAACCCTACCCCGTACTGTAACCCTAAACCGTACCATAACCCTACCCTAACCCGTACCCTAACCCTAACCCTAACTCTTACCCTAACCCTAACCCTAACCCTGAACTTAAACCTAACCCTAACCTGTACACTAAACCTAACCCTAACACTAACTCGTACCCTAAACCTAACCCAAACCCTGACACTAACCCTAACCCTAACCCGTACACTAAGCATAACCCATACCCTAACCCTAACCCTAAACCTAACCCTAACACTAACCCTAATCCGTACTCTAACCCTAACCCTAACCCTAACCCTAACCCTAACCCTAACTGTACTCTAACCCTAACACTAACCCTCACCCTAACCCTATCCGTACTGTAACCCTAACCCGTACAATAACCCTAACCCTAACCCGTAACCTAAACCTAACCCGTAACCTAAACCTAAGCCTAACCCTAAACTTAACCCGTACGCTAACCCTATCCTGTTCCCTAAACCTAACTCTAACCTGTACCCTAACCCTAACCCTAACCCTATCCGTACTCTAACCCTAACCCTAACCCTAACCCTAACCCTAACACTAACCCTAACACTATCTGTACACTAACCCTAACCCTAACCCTAACACTAACGCTAACCCGTGCTCTAACACTAAACCTAACCCTAAACCTAACCCTAACCCATACCCTAACCCTAACTCGTACCCTAACACTAACCCTTACCCTAACCCCTAACCCTAACGCTACACCGTAACATAAACCTAACCCTAACCCATACCCTAAACCTAACCCGTACCCTAACCCTAACCCTAACCCATACCCGTACCCTAACCCTAACACATACCCTAACACTAATCCAAACCTTAAGGTAACCCTATCCCGTACCCTAACCCTAAAACTAACCAGTACCCTAACCCCAACCCTAACCATCACCCGCACCTAAACCTAACCCTAACCCATAACCATACCGAAACCTAACCCTAAACTTAACCTGAACACTAAACCTATCCCGCACCCTAAACCTAACCCTAACCCATACACTAACCCTAACCCTAACCCTAACACTTCTGTACACTAACCCTAACCCTAACCCTAACACTAACGCTAACCCGTACTCTAACACTAACCCTAACCCTAAACCTAACCCTAACCTGTACTCTAACCCTAACCCGTACCCTAACACTACCCCTTACCCTAACCCTAAACCTAAGCCGTACCCTAACCCTAAACGTAACCCTAACCCGTACCCAAACCCTAACTCTAACACGAACCCTAACCCTAACCCTAACCTAACCCTAACCCTAACCCGCACACTAAACCTAACATTAACCCTAGACCTAACACGTACACTAACCCTATCCCGTACCTTAAACTTAACCCTAACCTGTACTGTAACCCTAACACTAACCCTAACCCTAACCCTAACCCTAACCCTAACCCTAAAGCTAACCGTACACTAACCCTAACCCTAATACTAACCCTAAACCTAACACGAACCCTAACCCGTACCCTAACCCGTGCCCTAACCGCAACCCGTAACCTAAACCTAACCGTAACCCTAAACTTATCCCATACGCTAACCCTATCCCGTACCCTAAACCTAACCCTAACCCGTAACCTAACCATAAACCTAACCCTAAGCCTAACCCGTACATTAAACCTAACCCTAACCCTAACACTAACCCTACCCCGTAATCTAACCCTAACCCTAACCCTAAACCTAACCCTAACCCGTACCCTAACCCTAACCCTAAACCTTTCCCTAACCCTAACCCTAACCTTAACCCTAACCCGAACACTAACCTTAACCCTTACCCTAACCCTAACCCTAACCCTTACCCTAACTGTACTCTAACCCTAACCCTAACCCTCACCCTAACCTTAACACTTACTGTAACCCTAACATGTAACATAACCCTAACTCTAACCCGTACCCTAACCCTAACCCTAACTCATAGCCTAACACTAACCCTGACCTTAAACCTATCCCATACCCTAAACCTAACCCGTACCCTAACCCTAAACCCAACCCTAAGCTCTACCCTAAACCTAAACCTAACCCTAACTCATACCCTAACCCTAACCTTAAACCTGACCCTAACCCTAACCCGTACCCTAAACCTAACCCATACCCTAACCCTAATCCTAAACCTAACCCGAACCCTAACCCTTACCCTAAACCTAACACTAACCCTTGACCTAACCCATACCCAACCCTATCTTCTACTCTAACCCTAACCCTAACCCGTACCCAAACCCTAACAGTAACCTTAACCCATTTCCTAGCGCTAACCCTAACCCTAAACCTAATCCTAACCCGCACCCTAAACCTAAACCTTACCCTAACCCTAACCATAACCCTTACCCATACACTAACCCTAACCCATACCCTAACACTAACCCCAAACTTAACCGTAACCCTAACCCGTACCCTAACCCTAAAACTAACCCGTACCCTAACCCCAACCTTAAACCTAACCCGCACCTAAACCTAACCCTAACCCGTACCCTAACCCTAAATCGTAACCTAAACCTAAACCTAACCCTAAAGATAACCTGAACACTAAACCTATCCCGCACCCTAAACCTAACCCTAATCCGTACACTAACCCTAACCCTAACCCTAACACTATCTGTACGCTAAACCTAACCCTAACCCTAACACTAATCATAACCTGTACTCTAACACTAAACCTAACCCTAAACCTAACCCTAACCCGTACTCTAACCCTAACCCGTACCCTAACACTAACCCTTACCCAAACCCTAACCCTAACACGTACCCTAACCCTAACCCTAACCCTAACCCGCACACAAAACCTAACCCTAACCCTAGACCTAACACGTACACTAACCCTATCCCGTACCATAACCTTAACCCTAACCCGTACCGTAACCCTAACACTAACCCTAAACCTAACCTTAACCCTAACCCTAACCCGTACACTAACCCTAACCCGAACCCTAACCCTAACCCTAACCCGTCCCCTAACCCTACCCGTAGCCTAACCCTAACCCTAAACATAACCCCTAAACCTAACGCTAACCCTAACCCTTACCCTAACCCTTACCCAAACAGTAAAACTAACCCATACCCTAACACTAACCCAAACCCGACTCTAACCCTAACCCTAACCTTCCTGCACCCTAAACTTAACCCTAAGCCTAACCCAAACCGTAACCCTTAACCGTAACCTAACCCTAACCCATACCCTAAACCTAACCCTAACCTTAACCATAACCCTAAAACTTACCCTAACTCTAAAACAAAACCGTACCCTAACCTCAATCCTAACCCTAATCGGTAACCTAACACTAACCCTAAACCTAACCCTGACCCTAAACCTAACCCTAAACCTTACACTAACCCTAACCCTTACCCTAACCCGCACCCTCAAACTAACCCTAACCCGTACCCTAACCCAAACCCGTAACCTAAACCTAAACCTAACGCTAATCTTAACCCGTACGCTAACCGTATTCCTTAACCTAAACCTAACCCTACCCGTATCCTAACCCTAAACCTAACACTTAGCCTAACACATACAATAACCCTATCCCTAAGCCTAACCCTAACACTAACCCTAACCATACTCTAACACTAACCCTAACCCTCACCCTAACCCTACCCCGTACTGTAACCCTAAACCATACCATAACCCTACCCTAACCCGTACCCTAACCCTAACCCTAACTCTTACCCTAACCCTAACCCTATCCCTGAACTTAAACCTAACCCTAACCTGTACACTAAACCTAACCCTAACACTAACTCGTACCCTAAACCTAACCCAAACCCTGACACTAACCCTAACCCTAACCCGTACACTAAGCATAACCCATACCCTAACCCTAACCCTAAACCTAACCCTAACCCATACCCTAAACCTAACCCTAACCCTTGACCTATCCCGTACCCAAACTTATCCCGTACCCTAACCCTAACCCTAACCCGTACCCAAACACGAACAGTAACCCTAACCCATACACTAGCCCTAACCCAAAACCTAACCCTAACCCTAAACCTAACCCTTAACCATATGCTTTCCCTAACCCGTACCCTAACACTAACACTAACCCTAACACTATCCCTGAACCGTACTCTAACCGTAAACCTAAACCTATCTCTAACCCAAACCCGTACTATAACCCTAAACCTAACCCTAACCCTAAACCTAACCCTAACCCGTACTCTAACCCTATCCCGTAGCCTAACACTAACTCTAATCCTAACCCCTAACCCTAACCCTTACCTAACCCGTACCCAAACGGAAAACCTAACCCGTACCCTAACACTAATCCAAACCCGTACTCTAAACCTAACCCTAACCCTAACCCTCACCCTAAACCTAAAACTAACCATAACCCTAACCATAACCCTTACCCATACCCTAACCCTAACCCATACCCTAACCCTAACCCTAACCTTAACCGTAACCCTAAAACATAGCTTAACACCAAAACTAACCCGTACCCTAAACACAACCCTAACCCTAACCCGTACCCTAACACTAACCTTAACCCTAACCCTGACCCTAAACCTAACCCTAACCATTACACTAATCCTAACCCTAACCCTAACTCACACCCAAAACCTAACCCTAACCCGAACCCTAACCCTAACCCGTGACCTAAACCTAACCATAACCCTAAACTTAACCCATACGCTAACCCTATCCCATACCCGAAACCTAACCCTAAATCGTATCATAACCCTAAACCTAACCCTAAGCCTAAACCGTACATTAACCCCAACCTAACCCTAACATTAACCCTACCCCGTACTCTAACCCTAACCCTAACCCTAACACTAATCCTACCACGTACTCTGACCCTAACCCTAACCCTAAACCTAACCGTACTCTAAACTTAACCCTAACCCTCACCCTAACCCTAACCCGTACTGTAACCCTAACCCGTCCTATAACCCTAACCCTAACCCGTACCCTAACCCTAACCCTAACCATGACCATAACCCTAACCCTAACTGGTACCCTAAACCTAACCCGTACTTTAAACCTAACCCTAACCCTAAACCGTACCCTAAACCTAAACCTAAACCTAACTCGTACCCTAACCCTACCCTAACCCTGAACCTAACCCTAACCCTAACCCATACCCTAAGCCTAACCCATACCATAACACTAAACCTGAACCTAACCCTAACCCTAAACCCTAAACGTAACCCTAAGTCTCTACCTAACCCGTACCCAAACCTATCCCGTACCCTAACCCTACCCCTAACCCGTACGCAAACCCTAACTGTAACACTAACCCATACGCTAGCGCTAACCCTAACCCTAACCCTAACCCAGCCCTAAACCTAACCCTAACCCTGACCCTAACACTAACCCTATCCCGTACCATAACCCTAAACCGTACACGAACCCTAACCCTAAACCTAACCCATACCCTAACGCTAAACGTAACCTTAGCCCGTACCCAAACACTAACCCGAACCTTAACCCTAAACCTAACCCATACCCTAACCCTATGCGTATCCTAATCCTAACTCTAACCCTAACCCCTAACCCTAAGCCTAACCCTAACCCTTACCGAACCCATACCCAAACGGTAAACCTAACCCGTACCCTAACACTAACCCAAACCCGTACACTAACCCTAACCATAACCTTAACCCTACCCTAACCCGCACCCTAAACTTAACCCTAACCCTAACCCAAACCATAATCCTTAACTGTAACCTAACCCTAACCCATAACCTAAACCTAACCCTAACCTTAACCATAACCCTAATCCGTACCCAAACCCTAAAACTAACCCATACCCTAACCCCTACCCTAACGCTAACCCATACCCTAACACTAACCCTAACCCTAACCCTGACGCTAAACCTAACCCTAACCCTTACACTAACCCTAACCCTAACCCAACCCGCACCCTAAAACTAACCCTATCCCGTACCCTAACCCTAAACCGTAACCTAAACCGAACCCTAATCCTATACTTAAACCGGTCGCTAACCTTATCCCAGACCCTAAACCTAACCCTAAACCGTATCCTAACCCTAACCTAACCCTAAGCCTAACCCGTACATTAAGCCTTACCCTAACCCTAACACTAACCCTACCCCGTATTCTAAACCTAACCCTAACCCTAACCCTACCCGTACCCTTAACCTATCCCTAACCCTAACTCGTACCCTAACCCTAACCCTAAACCTGACCCTAACCCTAACCCGTACCCTAAAACTAACCCATACGCTAACCCTAACCATAAACCTAACCCTAACCCTACACCGTACCCTAAACCTAACCCTAACCCTTGACCTAACCCGTACCCACACTTATCCCGTTCCCTAACCCTAACCCTAACCTGTAACCAAACCCTAACAGTAACCCTAACCCATACCTTAGAGCTAACCCTAACCCTAACCCTAAGACTAACCCGCACCCTAAAGCTAAACCTAACCCTGACCCTAACCATGAACCTTACCCGTACCCTAACCCTAACCCATAACCTAACACTAACACTAACCTTAACCGTAACCCTAACCCGTAACCTAACCCTAAAACTAACCCGTACCCTAACCTCAACCCTAACCCTAAACCGTACCATAACCCTATCCCTAAACCTAACACTGACCCTAAACTTAACCCTAACCCGTACCCTAACCATAACCCGCAGCTAAACCTAACCCTACCCCATACCCTAACTCTAACCCATAACCTAAACCAAACCATAACTGTAAACTTAACCCGTACACTAACCCTATCCCGTACCCTAACCCTAATCCTAACCCTGTCCATACACTAACCCTAACCCTAAACCTAACACTAACTCTAACCCGTATTTTAACCCTAAACCTAAACCTAAACCTAACCTTAACCCGTACTCTAACCCTATCCCGTACCCTAACACTAACCCTTACCCTAACCCTAAACCGAACCCGTACTTTAACCCTAAACGTAAGGCTAACCCGTCCCCAAACCCTAACCCTAACATGTACCCTAACCCTAACACTAACCCTAACACTTTCCCTAACCCGTACCCAAATGGTAAAACTAACCCGTACCCTAAGACTAAACAAACCCGTACTCTAACCCTAACCATTACCCTAACACTAACCCTACCCCGTATCTAAACCTAACCTTAACCCTAACCCGTACCCTAACCCTAACCCTAACCCTAACCCTAACTCTAACCCTACCCATACTCTAACACTAACCCTAACCCTAACCCGTACCCTAACCCTAAACCTAACCCTAAACCTACCCTAACACTAACCCTACCCCGTACTCTACACCTAACCCTAACCCGTACCCTAACACTAACCCTAACCCTAACCCTAACACTAACCCTAACCTGTACTCTAACCCTAACCCTAACCCTAACCCTAACCGTATTCTAACCCTAACCCTAAACCTCACACTAACCCTAACCCGTACTGTAAACCTACCCCGTATCATAAACCTAACCCTAACCAGTACCCTCAACCTAACCCTATTTCGTACCCTAAACCTAACCCTAACCCTGACCCTAACACTAACCCTAAACCGTACCCTAAACCTAACCCGTACCCTAACCCTAACCCTAACCCGTACCCTAAACCTAACCCTATCCCGTACCCTAACACTAACCCGTAACCTAAACCTAACCCTAACCCCAAATTTAACCCGTACACTAACTTTATCCCGTACCCTAAACCTAACCCTAACCCGTACCCTAACCCGTACCCTAACCCTAACCCTATCCGTACACTAACCCTAACGCTAACCCTAACACTAACCCTAACCCGTACTCTAACCCTAACCCTAACCCTAACCCTAAACCTAACCCTAACCCATACTCTAACCCTAACCTGTACCCTAACACTAACCCTTACCCTAACCCTAAACCTAACACGTACCTAACCCTAAACATAACCCTAACCAGTACCCAAACCCTAACCCTAACACGTACCCTAACCCTAACACTAACCCTAACCCGCACAATAAACCTAACTCTACTCTAGACCTAACACGTACACTAAACCTATCCCGTACCGGATCCTTAAACCGAACCCGTACTGTAACCCTAACAATAAGCCTAACCCTAAACCTAAACCTAACCCTAACCCGTACACTAACCCTAACCCGAACCCTAACTCGTACCCTAACCCTACCCGTAGCCCAACCCTAACTCTAACACTAACCCCTAACACTAAACCTTACCCTAACCCTTACCCTAACCCATACCCAAATGGTAAACCTAACCCATACCCTAACTCTAACCCAAACCCGTACTCTAACCCTAACCCTAACCCTAACCCGCACACTATACCTAACCCTAACACTAGGCCTAACACGTACACTAACCCTATCCCATACCGGAACCTTAAACCTAACACGTACCACAACCCTAGCAATAAGCCTAACCCTAAACCTAACCCTAACCCTATCCCGTACCCTAAACCTAACCTGTACCCTAACCCTAAAACTAACCCTAACCCGTACCCTAAACCTAACACTAACACGTACCCTAACCCTAAACCTACCCTAAACCTGACCCTAACCCTAACCCTAACACGTACCCTAAGCCTAAACCATAACCTAACCCTAACCCTAACACTAACACTAAACCTACCCCATACTCTAACCCTAACCCTAACCCTATCCCGTACCCGTTCACTAAACCTAACCCTAACCCTAACCCTAACACTAACCCTAACCCGTAATCTAACCCTAATTCTAACCCTAACACTAACCCGTACTCTAACCCTGACCCTAACTCTAACCCTAACACTAACCCTACCCGTACTCTAACCCTATGCCTAACCCTAACGGTAACCTAACCCTAACCCTAACCCTCACCCTAACTCGAACCCGTACTGTAACCCTAACCCGTACCATAACCCTAAACCTAATGCGTACTCTAACCCTAACCCTAATTCGTACCCTAACCCTAAGCCTAACCCTGACCCTAACCCTAACCCTAACCCGTACCCTAAACCTAACCTGTACCCGAACCCTAACCCTATCCTAACTCACACCCTAGACTTAACCCTAACCCTAACCCAAACCATAACCCTTAACCCTAACCCATACCCTAACCCTAACCCTAACCTTAACCATAATCCCTACCTGTACCCTAAACCTAAAACTAACCCGTACCCTAACTGCAACCCTAACCTGTACCCTAACACTAACCCTAAACCTAACCCAGACCCTAAACCTAACCCTAACACTTACACTAACCCTAACCCTAACCCACACCCTAAACCTAACCCTAACCTGAACCCTAACCCTAACCCGTAAGCTAAACCTAAACCTAACCCTAAACTTAACCCGTACACAAACCCTATCCTGTACCCTAAACCTAAACATAACCCGTATCCTAACCCTAAACATAACCCTAAGCCTAACCCGTACATTAACCGTAACCCTAACCCTAACACTAACCCTACCCCGTACTCTAACACTACCCCTAACCCTAACCCGTAACCTAACCCTAAACCTAACCCTAACCCTAACCCTAAATGTACTCTAACCCTAAACCTAACCCTCACCCTAACCCTAACCCGTACTCTAACCCTAACCCGTACCATAACCCTAACCCTAACCCGTAACCTAACCCTAACCCATCACCTCAACCTAACCCTAACCCTAAACTTAACCCGTACACTAACCCTATCCCGTACCCTAAACCTAACCCTAACCCGTACACTAACCTTAACCCTAACCCTAACACTATCCATACACTAACCCTAACCCTAACACTAACACTAACACTCAACGGTACTCTAACCCTAACCCTAAACCTAAACCTAACCCTAACCCGTACTCTAACCCTATCCCGTACCCTAACACTAACATTTACCCTAACCCTAAACCTAACCCGTGCCCTAACCCTAAACATAACCCTAAACCGTCCCCAAACCCTAGCGCTAACACGTACCCTAACACTAACCCTAACCCTTACCCTAACCCGTACCCATACGGTAAACCTAACTTGTACCCTAACACTAACCCAAACCCGTACTCTAATCCTAACCCTAAACCTGACACTAAACCTACACCATACTCTAACACTAACCCTAACCCTAACCCTAACCCGCACCCTAAACCTAAACCTAACCCTAATCCTAACCCTAACACTAACCCTACCCCGTACTCTAAACCTAACCCTAACCCGTACCCTAACAATAACCCGCACCTAAACCTAACCCTACCCCATATCCTAACTCTAACCCATAACCTAAACCAAACCCTAACTGTAAACTTAACCCGTACACTAACCCTATCCCGTACCCTAACCCTAATCCTAACCCTATCCGTACACTAACCCTAACCCTAAACCTAACACTAACTCTAACACGTATTTTAACCCTAACCGTACCCCTAAACCTAACCTTAACCCGTACTCTAACCCTATCCCGTACCCTAACACTAACCCTTACCCTAACCCTAAACCTAACCCGTACTTTAACCCTAAACGTAACGCTAACCCGTCCCCAAACCCTAACCCTAACATGTACCCTAACCCTAACACTAACCCTAACACTTTCCCTAACCCGTACCCAAATGGTAAAACTAACCCGTACCCTAAGACTAAACAAACCCGTACTCTAACCCTAACCATTACCCTAACACTAACCCTACCCCGTATCTAACCCTAACCCTAACCCTAACCCTAACCCTAACCCGTACCCTAACCCTAACCCTAACCCTAACCCTAACTCTAACCCTACCCATACTCTAACACTAACCCTAACCCTAACCCTAACCCGTACCTTAACCCTAAACCTAACCCTAAACCTACCCTAACACTAACCCTACCCCGTACTCTAACCCTAACCCTAACCCGTACCCTAACACTAACCCTAACCCTAACCCTAACACTAACCCTAACCTGTACTCTAACCCTAACCCTAACCCTAACCCTAACCGTATTCTAACCCTAACCCTAAACCTCACACTAACCCTAACCCGTACTGTAAACCTACACCGTATCATAAACCTAATCCTAACCAGTACCCTCACCCTAACCCTATTTCGTACCCTAAACCTAACCCTAACCCTGACCCTAACCCTAACCCTAACCCGTACCCTAAACCTAACCCGTACCCTAACCCTAACCCTAACCCGTACCCTAAACCTAACCCTATCCCGTACCCTAACACTAACCCGTAAACTAAACCTAACCCTAACCCTAAATTTAACCCGTACACTAACTTTATCCCGTACCCTAAACCTAACCCTAACCCGTACCCTAACCCTAACCCTATCCGTACACTAACCCTAATGCTAACCCGAACACTAACCCTAACCCGTACTCTAACCCTAACCTTAACCCTAAACCTAACCCTAACCCATACTCTAACCCTAACCTGTACCCTAACACTAACCCTTACCCTAACCCTAAACCTAACACGTACCCTAACCCTAAACGTAACCCTAACCAGCACCCAAACCCTAACCCTAACACGTACCCTAACCCTAACGCTAACCCTAACCCGCACAATAAACCTAACCCTACTCTAGACCTAACACGTACACTAAACCTATCCCGTACCGGATCCTTAAACCGAACCCGTACTGTAACCCTAACAATAAGCCTAACCCTAAACCTAAACCTAACCTTAACCCGTACACTAACCCTAACCCGAACCCTAACTCGTACCCTAACCCTACCCGTAGCCGAACCCTAACTCTAACGCTAACCCCTAACACTAAAACTTACCCTAACCCTTACGCTAACCCGTACCCAAACGGTAAACCTAACCCATACCTTAACTCTAACCCAAACCCGTACTCTAACCCTAACCCTAAACCTAACCCGCACACTATAACTAACCCTAACACTAGGCCTAACACGTACACTAACCCTATCCCATACCGGAACCTTAAACCTAACACGTACCACAACCCTAACAATAAGCCTAACCCTAAACCTAACCCTAACCCTATCCCGTAACCTAAACCTAACCTGTACCCTAACCCTAAAACTAACCCTAACCCGTACCCTAAACATAACACTAACCCGTACCCTAACCCTAAACCTACCCTAAACCTGACCCTAACCCTAACCCTAACACGTACCCTAAGCCTAACCCATAACCTAACCTTAACCCTAACACTAACACTAAACCTACCCCGTACTCTAACCCTAACCCTAACCCTATCCCGTACCCGTACACTAACCCTAACCCTAACCCTAACACTAACCCTAACCCGTAATCTAACCCTAATCCTAACCCTAACACTAACCCGTACTCTAACCCTGACCCTAACTCTACCCTAACACTAACCCTAACCCGTACTCTAACCCTAACCCTAACCCTAACGGTAACCTAACCCTAACCCTAACCCTCACCCTAACTCGAACCCGTACTGTAACCCTAACCCGTACCATAACCCTAAACCAAATGCGTACTCTAACCCTAACCCTAATTCGTACCCTAACACTAAGCGTAACCCTAACCCTAACACTAACCCGTACCCTAAACCTAACCTGTACCCTAACCCTAACCCTAACCTAACTCACACCTTAAACATAACCCTAACCCTAACCCAAACCATAACCCTTAACCGTAACTTAACCCTAACCCATACCCTAACCCTAACCCTAACCTTAACCATAATCCCTACCTGTACCCTAAACCTAAAACTAACCCATACCCTAACTGCAACACTAACCTGTACCCTAACACTAACCCTAAACCTAACCCAGACCCTAAACCTAACCCTAATACACTAACCCTAACCCTAACCCACACCCTAAACCTAACCCTAACCTGAACCCTAACCCTAACCCGTAAGCTAAACCTAAACCTAACCCTAAACTTAACCCGTACGCAAACCCTATCCTGTACCCTAAACCTAAACATAACCCGAATCCTAACCCTAAACATAACCCTAAGCCTAACCCGTACATTAACCGTAACCCTAACCCTAACACTAACCCTACCCCGTACTCTAACACTAACCCTAACCCTAACCCGTAACCTAACCCTAAACCTAACCCTAACCTTAACCCTAACCGTACTCTAACCCTAAACCTAACCCTCACCCTAACCCTAACCCGTACTCTAACCCTAACCCGTACCATAACCCTAACCCTAACCCATACCCTAACCCTAACCCTAATTCGTACCCTAACACTAACCCTAACCCTGACCCTAAACCTAACCCTAACCCGGACCCTAATCCTAACCCATACCCTAACCCTCACCTAAACCTGACCCTAACCCGTACCCTAACCCTAACGCGCACCTAAACCTAACCCTAACCCGTACCCTAACCCTAACCCATCACCTCAACCTAACCCTAACCCTAAACTTAACCCGTACACTAACCCTATCCCGTACCCTAAACCTAACACTAACCCGTACACTAACCCTAACCCTAACCCTAACACTATCCGTACACTAACCCTAACCCTAACACTAACACTAACACTCACCGGTACTCTAACCCTAACCCTAAACCTAAACCTAACCCTAACCCGTACTCTAACCCTATCCCGTACCCTAACACTAACATTTACCCTAACCCTAAACCTAACCCGTGCCCTAACCCTAAACATAACCCTAAACCGTCCCCAAAACTAACCCTAACACGTACCCTTACACTAACCCTAACCCTTACCCTAACCCGTACCCATACGGTAAACCTAACTTGTACCCTAACACTAACCCAAAACCGTACTCTAACCCTAACCCTAACACTAACACTAACCCTACCCCGTACTCTAACACTAACCCTAACCCTAACCCTAACCCGTACCCTAACACTAAATCTAACCCTAATCCTAACCCTAACACTAACCCTACCCCGTACTCTAAACCTAACCCTAACCCGTACCCTAAAACTAACCCTAACCCTAAACCTAAAACTAACCCTAACCTGTAATCTAACCCTAACCCTAACCCTAACCCTAACTCCTACCCGTACCCTAACCCTAACCCTAAACCTAACCCTAACACTAACCCTATCCCGTACTCTAACCCTAACCCTAACCCTAACCGTTTGCTAACCCGTACCCTAAACCTCACCCTAACCCTAACACGTACCCTAACACTAACCCTAACCCTGTCCCTAACCCTAATACTAACCCGTACCCTAAACCTAACCCATACCCTCAACCTAACCCTAAACCTAACCCTAACCCTATCCCGTACCCTAAACCTAAACCTAACCCTTGTCCTAACGCGTACCCAACCCTATCCCGTACACTAACCCTAACCATAACCCGTACCCAAACCCTAAGAGTAACCCTAAACCATAACCTAGCGCTAACCCTAACCCTAGCCCTAAGCCTAACCCAAACCCTAAACCTAAACCTAACCGTAACCCTAACCATAACCCTTACCCATAGCCTAACCCTAAACCATAACCTGACACTGACCCTAACATTAACCGTAACCCTAACCCGTACCGTAACCCTAAAAATAACCTGTACCGTAACACCAACCCTAACCCTAATCCTAACCCTGACCCTAAACGTAACCCTAACCCGTATCCAAACCCTAACCATAACACGTACCCTAACCCTAACACTATCCCTTGCCCTAAACCGTACCCAAACGGTAAACCTAAACCGTACCCTAACACTAACCCAAACCAGTACTCTAACCCTAACCCTAACCATAACCATAACCCGCTCCCTAAACTTAACAGTAACCCTAACCCTAACCATAACCCTTAACCGTAACCTAACCCTAACCCATACCCTAACCCTAACCCTAACCTTAACCGTAACCCTAACCCATAGCTTAACCCCAAAACTAACCCGTACCCTAACCCCAACCCTAACCCTAACCCGTACCCTAACACTAACCTTAACCCTAACCCTGACCCTAAACCTAACCCTAACCATTACACTAATCCTAACCCTAAACCTAACTCACACCCTAAACCTAACCCTAACCAGAACACTAACCCTAAACCGTGACCTAAACCTAACCATAACCCTAAACTTAACCCGTACGCTAACCCTATCCCATACCCGAAACCTAACCCTAAACCGTATCCTAACCCTAAACCTAACCCTAAGCCTAAACCATACATTAACCCCAACCTAACCCTAACATTAACCCTACCCCGTACTCTAACCCTAAACCTAACCCTAACACTAATCCTACCACGTACTCTGACCCTAACCCTAACCCTAAACCTAACCGTACTCTAACCCTAACCCTAACCCTTACCCTAACCCTAACCCGTACTGTAACCCTAACCCGTCCTATAACCCTAACCCTAACCCGTACCCTAACCCTAACCCTAACCATGACCATAACCCTAGCCCTAACCGGTACCCTAAACCTAACCCGTACTTTAAACCTAACCCTATCCCTAAACCATACACTAAACTTAACCCTAAACCTAACTCGTACCCTAAACCTACCCTAACCCTGACCATAACCCTAACCGTAACCCATACCCTAAGCCTAACGCATACCCTAACACTAAACCTGAACCTAACCCTAACCCTAAACCCTAAACGTAACCCTAACCCTCTACCTAACCCATACCCAAACCTATCCCGTACCCTAACCCTAACCCTAACCCGTACGCAAACCCTAACAGTAACACTAACCCATAACCTAGCGCTAACCCTAACCCGAACCCTAACCCAGCCCTAAACCTAAACCTAACCCTGACCCTAAGACTAACCCTATCCCGTACCCTAACCCTAAACAGTACACGAAACCTAACCCTAAACCTAACCCATAACCTAACGCTAAACGTAACCTTAGCCCGTACCCAAACCCTAACCAGAACCTTAAACCTAACCCTAACCCATACCCTAACCCTACCCGTATCCTAATCCTAACTCTAACCCTAACCCCTAACCCTAAGCCTAACCCTAACCCTTACCCGAACCCATACCCAAACGGTAAACCTAACCCGTACCCTAACACTAACCCAAACCCGTACACTAACCCTAACCCTAACCCTAACCCTAACCCTAACCCGCACCCAAAACTTAACCCTAAACCTAACCCAAACCATAACCCTTAACCGTAACCTAACCCTAACCAATAACCTAACCCTAACCCTAAACTTAACTATAATCCTAATCCGTACCCAAACCCTAAAACTAACCCATACCCTAACCCCTACCCTAACGCTAACCCGTACCCTAACACGAAACCTAACCCTAACCCTGACGCTAAACCTAACCCTAACCCTTACACTAACCCTAACCCTAACCCAACCCGCACCCTAAAACTAACCCTAACCCGTACCCTAACCCTAAACCATAACCTAAACCGAACCATAATCCTATACTTAACCCGGTCGCTAACCCTATCCCATACCCTAAACCTATCCCTAACCCGTATCCTAACCCTAAACTAACCCTAAGCCTAACCCGTACATTAACCCTTACCCTAACCCTAACACTAACCCTACCCCATACTCTAAACCTAACCCTAACCCTTACCCTAACCCGTACCCTACCCCTAACCCTATCCGTACACTAACCCTAACGCTAGCCGTAACACTAACCCTAACCCGTACTCTAACCCTAACCCTAACCCTAAACCTAACCCTAACCCATACTCTAACCCTAACCCGTACCCTAACACTAACCCTTACCCTAACCCTAAGCCTAACATGTACCCTAACCCTAAACGTAACCCTAACCAGTACCCAAACCCTAACCCTAACACGTACCCTAACCCTAACGCTAACCCTAACCCGCACAATAAACTTAACCCTAACTCTAGACCTAACACGTACACTAAACCTATCCCGTACCGGATCCTTAAACCTAACCCGTACCGTAACCCTAACAATAAGCCTAACCCTAAACCTAAACCTAACCCTAACCTGTACACTAACCCTAACCCGAACCCTAACTCGTACCCTAACCCTACCCGTAGCCCAACCCTAACTCTAACGCTAACCCCTAACCCTAAACCATACCCTAACCCTTACCCTAACCCGTACCCAAATGGTAAACCTAACCCGTACCCTAACTCTAACCCAAACCTGTACTCTAACCCTAACCCTAACCCTAACCCGCACACTAAACCTAACCCTAACACTAGGCCTAAAACGTACACTAAACCTATCCCATACCAGAACCTTAAACCTAACACGTACCATAACCCTAACAATAAGCCTAACCCTAACCCTAACCGTAACCCTATCCCGTACCCTAAACCTAACCTGTACCCTAACCCTAAACCTAACACTAACCAGTACCCTAACGCTAAACCTATCCTAAACCTGACCCTAACCCTAAGCCTAACACGTACCCTAAGCCTAACCCATAACCTAACCCTAACCCTAACACTAACACTAAACCTACCCCGTACTCTAACCCTAACCCTAACCCTATCCCATACCCGTACACTAAACCTAACCCTAACCCTAACACTAACCCTAACCCGTACTCTAACCCTAATCCTAACCCTAACACTAACCCGTACTCTAACCCTGACCCTAACCCTAACCATAACACTAACACTAACCTGTACTCTAACCCTAACCCTAACCCTAACCATAACCTAACCCTAACTCTAAGCTTCACCGTAACTCGAACCCGTACTGTAACCCTAACCCGTACCATAACCCTAAACCTAATGCGTACTCTAACCCTAACCCTAATTCGTACCCTAACCATAAGCCTAACCCTGACCCTAACCCTAACCATAACCCGTACCGTAAACCGAACCTGTACCCTAACCCTAACCCTAACCTAACTCACACCCTAAACTTAACACTAACCCTAAACCTAACACTAACCCTACCCCGTACTCTAACACTAACCCTAACCCTAACCCCTACCCTAACCCTAAACCTAACCCTAACCCTAACCATAACCGTACTCTAACCCTAAACCTAACCCTCACCCTAACCCTAACCATACTCTAACCCTAACCCGTACCATAACCCTAACCCTAACCCGTACCCTAACC
Source organism: Urocyon cinereoargenteus (assembly GCA_032313775.1). Classification (NCBI taxonomy): domain Eukaryota; kingdom Metazoa; phylum Chordata; class Mammalia; order Carnivora; family Canidae; genus Urocyon; species Urocyon cinereoargenteus. The sequence goes on from JAVLSZ010000008.1 coordinate 76,241,735, forward strand.
CTAACCCTAATTTGTACCCTAACCCTAACCCTAACCCTGACCCTATACCTAAACCTAAACCGTACCCTAATCCTAACCCATACCCTAACCCTCACCTAAACCTGAACCTAACCCGTACCCTAACCCTAACGCGCACCTAAACCTAACCCTAAACCGTACCCTAACCCATCACCTCAACCTAACCCTAACCCTAAACTTAACCCGTACACTAACCCTATCCCGTACCTTAAACCTAACCCTAAACCGTACCCTAACCCGTACTCTAACCCTAACACTATCCGTACACTAACCCCAACCCTAACCCTAACACTAACCCTCACCGGTACTCTAACCTACCCTAAACCTAAAACTAACCCTAACCCGTACTCTAACTCTATCCCGTAGCCTAACACTAACATTTACCCTAACCCTAAACCTAACCCGTACCCTAACCCTAAACATAACCCTAAACCATCCCCAAACCCTAACCCTAACACGTACCCTAAACTAACCCTAACCCTTACCCTAACCCGTACCCATAAGGTAAACCTAACTTGTACCCTAACACTAACCCAAACCCGTACTCTAACCCTAACCCTAACCCTAACACTAACCCTACCCCGTACTCTAACACTAACCCTAACCCGTACCCTAACACTAACCCTAACCCTAACCCTAAAACTAACCCTAACCTGTACTCTAACCCTAACCCTAACCCTAACCCCTACCCGTACCCTAATCCTAACCCTAAACCTAACCCTAACACTAACCCTATCCCGTACTCTAACCCTAACCCTAACCCTAACCGTACGCTAACCCGTACCCTAAACCTCACCCTAACCCTAACACGTACCCTAACACTAACCCTAACCCTGTCCCTAACCCTAATACTAACCCGTACCCTAAACCTAACCCATACCCTCAACCTAACCCTAAACCTAACCCTAACCCTATCCCGTACCCTAAACCTAAACCTAACCCTTGTCCTAACCCGTACCCAACCCTATCCCGTACACTAACCCTAACCATAACCCGTACCCAAACCCTAAGAGTAAACCTAACCCATACCCTAGCGCTAACCCTAACCCTAGCCCTAAGCCTAACCCAAACCCTAAACCTAAACCTAACCGTAACCCTAACCATAACCCTTACCCGTACCCTAACCCTAAACCACAACCTAACACTGACCCTAACATTAACCGTAACCCTAACCCGTACCGTAACCCTAAAAATAACCTGTACCGTAACCCCAACCCTAACCCTAATCTTAACCCTGACCCTAAACTTAACCCTAACCCGTATCCAAACCCTAACCATAATACGTACCCTAACCCTAACCCTATCCCTTGCCCTAAACCGTACCCAAACTGTAAAACTAAACCGTACCCAAACACTAACCCAAACCAGTACTCTAACCCTAACACTAACCATAACCATAACCCGCGCCCTAAACTTAACAGTAACCCTAAACCTAACCATAACCCTTAACCGTAACCTAACCCTAACCCATACCCTAACCCTAACCCTAACCTTAACCGTAACCCTAACCCATAGCTTAACCCCAAAACTAACCCGTAACCTAACCCCAACCCTAACCCTAACCCATACCCTAACACTAACCTTAACCCTAAACCTGACCCTAAACCTAACCCTAACCATTATACTAATCCTAACCCTAACCCTAACTCACACCCAAAACCTAACCCTAACCCGAACCCTAACCCTAACCCGTGACCTAAACCTAACCATAACCCTAAACTTAACCCATACGCTAACCCTATCCCATACCCGAAACCTAACCGTAAACCGTATCCTAACCCTAAACCTAACGCTAAGCCTAAACCGTACATTAACCCAAACCTAACCCTAACATTAACCCTACCCCGTACTCTAACCCTAACCCTAACCCTAACACTAATCCTACCACGTACTCTTACCCTAACCCTAACCCTAAACCTAACCGTACTCTAACCCTAACCCTAAACTGCACCCTAAACCTAACCCGTACTGTAACCCTAACCCATCCTATAACCCTAACCCTAACCCGTACCCTAACCCTAAACCTAACCATGACCATAACCCTAACCCTAACCGGTACCCTAAACATAACCCGTACTTTAAACCTAACCCTAACCCTAAACCATACCCTAAACCTAACCCTAAACCTAACTCGTACCCTAACCCTACCCTAACCCTGACCATAACCCTAACCCTAAACCATACCCTAAGACTAACCCATACCCTAACACTAAACCTGAACCTAAACCTAACAATAAACCCTAAAATAACCCTAACCCTCTACCTAACCCGTACCCAAACCTATCCCGTACCCTAACCCTAACCCTAACCCGTACGTAAACCCTAACAGTAACACTAACCCATAACCTAGTGCTAACCCTAACCCAAACCCTAACCCAGACCCTAAACCTAACCCTAACCCTGACCCTAACACTAACCCTACCCCATACTCTAACCCTAACCCTAACCCTAACCCGTACCCTAACCCTTACCCTAACCCTAACACTAACCCTAACCCGTACTCTAACCCTAACCCTAACCCTAACACTAACCCTAACCCGTATTGTAACACAAACCCTAACCCTAACCCTAACCCGTACTTTAACCCTAACGCTAACCCTAAACCGTACACTAAACATAACCCTAACACTAAGTCGTACCCTAAACCTAACCCTAACCCTGACCCAAACCTACCCTAACCCGTACCCTAAGCATAACCCATACCCTAACCCTAACCCTAAACCTAACCCTAACCTTAACCAGTACCCTAAACCTAACCCTAACCCTTGACCTAACCCGTACCCAAACCTATCCCGTACCCTAACCCTAACCCTAACCGTACCCAAAAACTAACAGTAACCATAAACCATTCCCTAGCGCTAACGCTAACCCTAAACCTAACTCTAACCATTACCCGTACCCTAACCCTAACCCATACCCTAACCCTAACCCTAAACTTAACCGTAACCCTGACCAGTACCCTAAACCTAAAATTAACCCATAAACTATCCCTAACCCTAACCCTAACCCGTACCCTAACCCTAATCCTAACCCTAACCCACATCTTAACCTAAACCTAACCCGTAACCTAAGCCTAACCCTAACCCTAAACTTAACCCGTACGCTAACCCTATCCCGTACCCTTAACCTAACCCTAACACGTAACCTAACCCTAAACCTAACCCTAAGCCTAACCCGTACATTAACCCTAACCCTAACACTAACACTAACCCTACCCCGTACTCTAACCCTAACCCTAACTCTAACCCTAACCCGTAACCTAACCCTAACCCTAACCCTAACCCTAACCCTAACACTAACCCTACCCTGTACTCTAACCCTAACACAAACCCTAACCCTAACCCGTACCCTACCCTAACCCTAACCCTAACCCTAACACTAAAACGAACCCGAACCCTAAACCTTACCCTAACCCTAACCCTAACCCTAACCGTACTCTAACCCTAACCCTAACCCTCACCCTAACCTTAACTCGTAATGTAAACCTAACCCGTACCATAACCCTAACCATAACCCTAAACTTAACCGTAAACCTGACCCGTACCCTAACCCTAAAACTAACCCGTACCCTAACCACAAACCTAACCCTAACCTCTACCCTAACCCTAACCCGTAACCTAACCTAACCCTAACCCGAAACTTAACCCGTAGGCTAACCCTATCCCATACCCTAAACCTAACCCTAATCTTTACTCTAAACCTAACCCTAACCCTAACCCTATCCTTACTCTAACCTTAACCCTAACCCTAAACCTAACACTAACCCTAACCCGTACTCTAACACTAACCCTAAAACTAAATGTAACCCTAACCCGTACTCTAACCCTAACCCGTTCCCTAATACTTACCCTAACCCTAACACTATCCCTAACCCCTACTCTAACCCTAAACCTAACCCTAACTCTAACCCTAACCCGTACTATAACCCTAAAACTAACCCTAACCCTAAACTTAACACTAACCCATACTCTAACCCTATCCCGTAGCCTAACACTAACTCTAACACTAACCCCTAACCCTAACCTTAACCCTAACCCTTACCCTAACCCGTACCCAAACGGTAAAAGTAACCCGTACCCTAACACTAACCCAAAGCCGTACTCTAACCCTAACCCTAACCCTAACCCTAACCCTAAACAGCACCCTAAACTTAACCCTAACACTAACGCTAACCATAACCCTTAACCGTACCTAACCCTAACCCTAACTCGTACCCTAACCCTAACACTGACCCTAAACCTAACCCGTACCCTAAACCTAACCGATACCCTAACCCGTACCCTAACCCTAACCCTATCCGTACTCTAACCCTAACCCTAACCCTATCCCATACTCTAAACCTAACCCTAACTCTAACCCTAACCCGTACCCTAACCCTAAACCTAACCCTAACACTAACACTACCCCGTACTCTAACCCTAACCCTAACACTAACCGTAACCCGAACCCGTACCCTAAACCTCACTCTAACCCTACCTCGTTCCCTAAAACTAACCCTAACCCTGACCCTAACACTAACCCTATCCCGTACCCTAACCCTAAACCTAACCCATACCCTAACGCTAAACGTAACCTTAGCCCGTACCCAAACCCTAACCCGAACCTTAACCCTAAACCTTACCCATACCCTAACCCTACCCGTATCCTAATTCTAACTCTAACCCTAACCCCTAACCCTAAGCCTAACCCTAACCCTTACCTGAACCCATACCCAAACGGTAAACCTAACCCGTACCCTAACACTAACCCAAACCCGTACACTAACCCTAACCATAACCCTAACCCTAACCCTAACCCGCACCCTAAACTTAACCCTAACCCTAACCCAAACCATAACCCTTAACCGTAACCTAACACTAACCCATAACCTAACCCTAACCCTAACCTTAACCATAACCCTAATCCGTACCCAAACCCTAAAACTAACCCATACCCTCACCCCTACCCTAACGCTAACCCGTACCCTAACACTAACCCTAACCCTAACCCTGACGCTAAACCTAACCCTAACCCTTACACTAACCCTAACCCTAACCCAACCCGCACCCTAAAACTAACCCTAACCAGTACCCTAACCCTAAACCGTAACCTAAACTGAACCCTAATCCTATACTTAACCCGGTCGCTAACCCTCTCCCAGACCCTAAACCTAACCCTAACCCGTATCGTAACCCTAACCTAACCCTAAGCCTAACCCGTACATTAAACCTTACCCTAACCCTAACACTAACCCTACCCTGTACTCTAAACCTAACCCTAACCCTAAACCTAACCCGTACCCTTAACCTATCCCTAACCCTAACTCGTACCCTAACCCTAACCCTAAACCTGACCCTAACCCTAACCCGTACCCTAAAACTAACCCATACCCTAACCGTAACCATAAACCTAACCCTAACCCTATCCCGTACCCTAAACCTAACCCTAACCCTTGACCTAACCCGTACCCAAACTTATCCCGTACCCTAACCCTAACCCTAACCGGTACCCAAACCCTAACAGTAACCCTAACCCATACCCTAGAGCTAACCCTAACCCTAACCCTAAGACTAACCCGCACCCTAAACCTAAACCTAACACTAACCCTAACCATGAACCTTACCCGTACCCTAACCCTAACCCATAACCTAACACTAACCCGAACCTTAACCGTAATTCTAACCCGTAACCTAACCCTAAAACTAACCCGTACCCTAACCCCAACCCTAACCCTAAACCGTACCATAACCCTATCCCTAACCCTAACACTGACCCTAAACCTAACCCTGACCCGTACCCTAACCATAACACGCACTTAAACCTAACCCTACCCCTGACCCTAACTCTAACCCATAACCTAAACCAAACCCTAACCGTAAACTTAACCCGTACACTAACCCTATCCCGTACCCTAACCCTAACCCTAACCCTATCCGTACACTAACCCTAAACCTAAAACTAACACTAACTCTAACCCGTATTTTAACCCTAACCCTAACCCTAAACCTAACTTAACCCGTACTCTAACCCTATCCCGTACTCTAACACTAACCCTTACCCTAACCCTAAACCTAACCCGTACTTTAACCCTAAACGTAACTCTAACCCGTCCCCAAACCCTAACCCTAACATGTACCCTAACCCTAACTCTAACCCTAACACTTTCCCTAACCCGTTCCCAAATGGTAAAACTAACCCATACCCTAAGACTAACCCAAACCCGTACTCTAACCCTAACCCTAAACCTAACCCGTACCCTAACCCTTACCCTAACCCTAACACTAACCCTAACCCATACTCTAACCCTAACCCTAACCCTAACACTAACCCTACCCCGTATTGTAACACAAACCCTAACCCTAACCCTAACCCGTACCCTAACCCTAACCCTAACCCTAAACCTAAAACTAACCCTAACCCGTACTCTAACCCTAACCTTAACCCTAACCATAACTATATTCTAACCCTAACCCTAACCCTCACACTAACAGTAACCCGTACTGTAACACTAACCCGTACCATAACCCTACCCTATCCCTCACACTAACACTAACCCATACTGTAACACTAACCCGTACCATAACCCTAACCCTTACCCGTACCCTAAACCTAACCCTATCGTACCCTAACCCTAACCCTGACCATAAACCTAACCCTAACCCGTACCCTAATCCTAACCCTAACCCTCACCTAAACCTGACCCTAACCCGTACCCTAACCCTAACGCGCACCTAAACCTAACCCTAAACCATACCCTAACCCTAACCCATAACCTAAACCTAACCCTAACCCTAAACTTAACCCGTACACTAAACCTATCCCGTACCCTAAACCTAACCCTAACCCGTTCCCTAACCCTAACTCTAACCCTAACACTATCCGTACGCTAACCCTAAACCTAACACAAACACTAACCCTAACCGGTACTCTAACCCTAACCCTAAACCTAAACCTAACCCTAACCCGTACTCTAACCCTAACCCGGACCCTAACACTAACCCTAACCCTATCACTATCCCTAACCTGTACCCTAACCCTAAACGTAACCCTAACCCGTCCCCAAACACTAACCCTAACACGTACCCTAACACTAACCCTAACCCTTACCCTAACCCATACCCAAACGGTAAACATATCTTGTACCCTAACACTAACCCAAACCCATACTCTAACCCTAACCCTAACCCTAACCCGTACCCTAACCCTAAACCTAACCCTAAACCTACCCTAACACTAACCCTACCCCGTACTCTAACCCTAACCCTAACCCGTACCCTAACACTAACCCTAACCCTAACCCTAACACTAACCCTAACCTGTACGCTAAACCTAACCCTAACCCTAACCGTATTCTAACCCTAACCCTAAACCTCACACTAACCCTAACCCGTCCTGTAAACCTACCCCGTACCATAAACCTAACCCTAACCAGTACACTCACCCTAACCCTATTTCGTACCCTAAACCTAACATTAAACCTGACCCTAACCCTAACCCTAACCCGTACCCTAAACCTAACCCGTACCCTAACCCTAACCTTACCCGTACCCAAAACCTAACCCTAACCCGTACCCTAATACTAACCCTAACCCTAAACCTGACCCTAACCCTAAACCTAACCCGTACCCTAAGCCTAACCGATACCCTAACCAACCCTAACCCTAACCCTAACACTAACCCTACCCTGTCCTAAAACCTAACCATAACCCTAATACGAACCCCTACCCGTATGCTAAACCTAACACTAACACTAACCCTATCCCGTACTCTAACCCTAACCCTAACCCTTACCCTAACTGTACTCTAACCTGTACCCTAAACCTCACCCTAACCCTACCTCGTACCCTAACACTAACCCTAAACCTGACCCTAACCCTAACCCTAACCCGTACTCTAACCCTAACCCTAACCCTAACCCTAACACTAACCCTAACCCGTTCTCTAACCCTAACCCTAACCCTAAACCTAACCCTAACCCTAACCGTACTCTAACCCTAAAACTAAACCTCACCATAACACTAACCGTACTGTAACCCTAACCTGTACAATAACCCTAACCCTAACCCGTATCCTAAACCTAACCCGTAACCTAAACCTAAGCCTAACCCTAAACTTAACCCGTACGCTAACCCTATCCCGTACCCTAAACCTAACTCTAACCCGCACCCTATCCCTAAACCTAAACCTAACCCTATCCATACTCTAGCCCTAACCTTAACCCTAACCCTAACACTAAACCTAACCGTACTCTAACACTAACCCTAACCCTAAACGTAACCCTAACCCTTATGCTCACCCTAACCCGTAACCTAACACTAACCCTAAACCTAACACTATCCCTAACCCGTACTCTAACCCTAAACCTAACCCTAACTCTAACCCTAACCCGTACTATAACCCTAAACCTAACCCTAACCCTAAACCTAACCTTAACCCATACTCTAACCCTATCCCGTAGCCTAACACTAACTCTAACCCCAACCCCTAACCCTAACCCTAACCCTATACTTTGCCCTATCCCGTACCCAAACGGTACACATAACCCGTACCATAACACTAACCCAAACCCGTACTCTAACCCTAACCATAACCCTAACCCTATCCCTAAACCGCACCCTAAACTTAACCCTAACCCTAACCCTAAACTTAACCCTTAACCGTACCCTAACCCTAACCCACACCCTAAACCTAACCCTAACTTTAACCGTAACCCTAAACCGTAACCTAACCCTAAAAGTAACCCGTACCCTAACCCCAACCCTGACCCTAACCCATACCCTAACACTAACCCTAACACTAACCCTAACCCTAAACTTAACCCTAACCCGTACACTAACACTAACACTAACCCTAACCCGCACCCTAAACCTAACCATACCCCGTACCCTAACCCTAACCCGTAACCTAAACCTAACCCTAACCCTAAACTTATCCCGTACGCTAACCCTATCACATACCCTAAACCTAACCCTAACCCGTAACCTAACCCTAAACCTAACCCTAAGCCTAACCTGTACATTAACCCTAACCCTAATCCTAACACTAAACCTACCCCGTAATCTAACCCTAACCCTAACATAACCCGTACCCTAACCCTAACCCTAAACCTTTCCCTCACCCTAACACTAACCCTAACCCTTACTCTACCATAACCCTAACCCTTACCTTAACTGTACTCTAACCCTAAACCTAACCCTCACCCTAAACCTAACCTGTACTGTAACCCTAACCCGTAACATAACCCTAACTCTAAGCCGTACCCTAACCCTAACCCTAACTCATAGCCTAACACTAAACCTGACCCTAACCCTCACCCGTACCCTAAACCTAAACCATACCCTAACCCTAAACTTAACCCTAAGCGTACCCTAAACCTAACCCTAACCCTGACCCTAACCCTAACCCGTACCCTAAACCTAACCCATACCCTAAACATAATCCTAAACCTAACCCTAACCCTAACCCTACCCTAAACCTAACCCTAACCCTTGACCTAACCCGTACCCAACGCTATCTCGTACCCTAACCCTAACCCTAACCCGTACCCAAACCCTAACAGTAACCCTAACCCATTCCCTAGCGCTAACCCTAACCCTAAACCTAATCCTAACCCGCACCCTAAACCTAAATCTAACCCTAACCCTAACCATCACCCTTACCCGTACCCTAACCCTAACCCATACCCTAACACTAACCCTAACCTTAACCGTAACCCTAACCCATACCCTAACCCTAAAACTAAACCGTAACCTAACCCCAACCCTAACCCTAACCCGCACCTAAAACTAACCCTAACCCATACCCTAAACGTAACCCGTAAACTAAACCTAACCCTAACCCTAAACTTAACCTGAACACTAAACCTATCCCGTACCCTAAACCTAACCCTAACCCGTACACTAACCCTAACCCTAACCCTAACAATATCCGTACCCTAACCCTAACCCTAACACTAACCCTAACCCATACTCTAACACTAAACCTAACCCTAAACCTAACCCTAACCTGTAATCTAACACTAACCCGTACCCTAACACTAACCCTTACCCTAACCCTAAACCTAACCCGTACCCTAAACCTAAACGTAACCCTAACCCGTACCCAAACCCTAACCCTAACACGTACCCTAAACCTAACCCTAACCCTCACACTAAACCTAAACCTAACCCTAGACCTAACACGTACACTAACACTATCCCTTACCGTAACCTTAACTCTAATCCGTACCGTAACCCTAAAACTAACCCTAACCCTAACCCTAACCCTAACCCTAACACTAACCCGAACCCGTACTCTAACTCTAACCCTAACACTAACCATACTCTAACCGTAACCCTAAACCTCACCCTAACCCTAAACCGTACGGTAACCCTAACCCGTACCATAACCCTAACCCTAAACCATACCCTAAACCTAACCCTAAGTCGTACCTTAACCCTAACCCTAATCCTGACCCTAAACCTAACCCTAACCCGTACCCTAAACCTAACCCGTACTTTAACCCTAACGCTAACCCTAAACCGTACACTAAACCTAACCCTAACACTAAGTCGTACCCTAAACCTAACCCTAACCCTGACCCTAAACCTACCCTAACCCGTACCCTAAGCATAACCCATACCCTAACCCTAACCCTAAACCTAACCCTAACCTTAACCAGTACCCTAAACCTAACCCTAACCCTTGACCTAACCCGTACCCAAACCTATCCCGTACCCTAACCCTAACCCTAACCGTACCCAAAACCTAACAGTAACCCTAAACCATACCCTAGCGCTAACACTAACCCTAACCCTAACTCTAACCATTACCCGTACCCTAACCCTAACCCATACCCTAACCCTAACCCTAAACTTAACCGTAACCCTGACCAGTACCCTAAACCTAAAATTAACCCGTACACTAACCCCAACCCTAACCCTAACCCGTACCCTAACCCTAATCCTAACCCTAACCCACACCTAAACCTAACCCTAACCCGTAACCTAAGCCTAACCCTAACCCTAAACTTAACCCGTACGCTAACCCTATCACATACCCTAAACCTAACCCTAACCCGTAACCTAACCCTAAACCTAACCCTAAGCCTAACCTGTACATTAACCCTAACCAAAATCCTAACACTAAACCTACCCCGTAATCTAACCCTAACCCTAAACCTAACCAGTACCCAACCCTAACCCTAAACCTTTCCCTAACCCTAACACTAACCCTAACCCTTACTCTACCATAACCCTAACCGTTACCTTAAATGTACTCTAACCCTAAACCTAACCCTCACCCTAAACCTAACCCGTAATGTAACCCTAACCCGTAACATAACCTTAACTCTAACCCCTAACCTAACCCTAACCCTAACTCATAGCCTAACACTAAACCTGACCCTAACCCTCACCCGTATCCTAAACCTAAACCATACCCTAACCCTAAACCTAACCCTAAGCGTACCCTAAACCTAACCCTAACCCTGACCCTAACCCTAACCCGTACCCTAAACCTAACCCATACCCTAAACATAATCCTAAACCTAACCCTAACCCTAACCCTACCCTAAACCTAACCCTAACCCTTGACCTAACCCGTAACCAATGCTATCTCGTACCCTAACCCTAACCCTAGCCCGTACCCAAACCCTAACAGTAACCCTAACCCATTCCCTTTCGCTAACCCTAACCCTAAACCTAATCCTAACCCGCACCCTAAACCTAAACCTAACCCTAACCCTAACCATCACCCTTACCCGTACCCTAACCCTAACCCATACCCTAACACTAACCCTAACCTTAACCGTAACCCTAACCCATACCCTAACCCTAAAACTAAACCGTACCCTAACCCCAACCCTAACCCTAACCCGCACCTAAAACTAACCTTAACCCATACCCTAAACGTAACCCGTAAACTAAACCTAACCCTAACCCTAAACTTAACCTGAACACTAAACCTATCCCGTACCCTAAACCTAACCCTAACCCGTACACTAACCCTAACCCTAACCCTAACAATATCCGTACACTAACCCTAACACTAACACTAACCCTAACCCATACTCTAACACTAAACCTAACCCTAAACCTAACCCTAACCTGTAATCTAACACTAACTTGTACCCTAACACTAACCCTTACCCTAGCCCTAAACCTAACCCATACCCTAACCCTAAATGTAACCCTAACCCGTACCCAAACCCTAACCCTAACACGTACCCTAACCCTAACCCTAACCCTCACACTAAACCTAACCCTAACCCTAGACCTAACACATACACTAACCCTATCCCTTACCGTAACCTTAACTCTAACCCATACCGTAACCCTAAAAGTAACCCTAACCCTAACCCTAACCCGAACCCGTACTCTTACTCTAACCCTACCACTAACCATACTCTAACCGTAACCCTAACCCTCACCCTAAACCTAAACCGTACTGTAACCCTAACACGTACCATAACCCTAACCCTAAACCATACCCTAACCCTAACCCTAACTCGTACCCTAACCCTAACCCTAATCCTGACCCTAAACCTAACCCTAACCCGTACCCTAAACCTAACCCGTACTTTAACCCTAACGCTAACCCTAAACCGTACACTAAACCTAACCCTAACACTAAGTCGTACCCTAAACCTAACCCTAACCCTGACCCTAAACCTACCCTAACCCGTACCCTAAGCATAACCCATACCCTAACCCTAACCCTAAACCTAACCCTAACCTTAACCAGTACCCTAAACCTAACCCTAACCCTTGACCTAACCCGTACCCAAACCTATCCCGTACCCTAACCCTAACCCTAACCGTACCCAAAACCTAACAGTAACCCTAAAACATACCCTAGCGCTAACACTAACCCTAACCCTAACTCTAACCATTACCCGTACCCTAACCCTAACCCATACCCTAACCCTAACCCTAAACTTAACCGTAACCCTGACCAGTACTCTAAACCTAAAATTAACCCGTACACTAAACCCAACCCTAACCCTAACCCGTACCCTAACCCTAATCCTAACCCTAACCCACACCTAAACCTAACCCTAACCCGTAACCTAGGCCTAACCCTAACCCTAAACTTAACCTGTACGCTAACCCTATCCCATACCCTTAACCTAACCCTAACACGTAACCTAACCCTAAACCTAACCCTAAGCCTAACCCGTACATTAACCCTAACCCTAACACTAACACTAACCCTACCCCGTACTCTAACCCTAACCCTAACTCTAACCCTAACCCGTAACCTAACCCTAAGCCCTAACCCTAACCCTAACCCTAACACTAACCCTACCCTGTACTCTAACCCTAACACAAACCCTAACCCTAACCCGTACCCTACCCTAACCCTAACCCTAACCCTAACACTAACCCGAACCCGAACCCTAAACCTTACCCTAACCCTAACCCTAAGCCTAACTGTACTCTAACCCTAACCCTAACCCTCACCCTAACCCTAACTCGTAATGTAAACCTAACCCGTACCATAACGCTAACCATAACCCTAAACTTAACTGAACCCTGACCCGTACCCTAACCCTAAAACTAACCCGTACCCTAACCCCAACCCTAACCCTAACCTCTACCCTAACCCTAACACGTAACCTAAACCTAAACCTAACCCGAAACTTAACCCGTAGGCTAACCCTATCCCATACCCTAAACCTAACCCTAACCTTTACTCTAAACCTAACCCTAACCCTAACCCTATCCGCACTCTAACCTTAACCCTAACCCTAAACCTAACACTAACTCTAACCCATACTCTAACACTAACCCTAAAACTAAATGTAACCCTAACCCATACTCTAACCCTAACCCGTTCCCTAACACTTACCCTAACCCTAACACTATCCCTAACCCCTACTCTAACCCTAAACCTAACCCTAACTCTAACCCTAACCCGTACTATAACCCTAAACCTAACCCTAACCCTAAACTTAACACTAACCCATACTCTAACCCTATCCCGTAGCCTAACACTAACTCTAACCCTAACCCCTAACCCTAACCTTAAACCTAACCCTTACCTTAACCCGTGCCCAAATGGTAAAAGTAACCCGTACTCTAACACTAACCCTAACCCTAACCCTAACCCGTACCCTAACCCTAAACCTAACCCTAAACCTACCCTAAAACTAACCCTACCCCGTACTCTAACCCTAACCCTAACCCGTACCCTAACACTAACCCTAACCCTAACCCTAACCCTAACACTAACCCTAACCTGTACGCTAACCCTAACCCTAACCGTATTCTAACCCTAACCCTAAACCTCACACTAACCCTAACCCTTCCTGTAAACTTACCCCATACCATAAACCTAACCCTAACCAGTACACTCACCCTAACCCTATTTCGTACCGTAAACCTAACACTAACCCTGACCCTAACCCTAACCCTAACCCGTATCCTAAACCTAACCCGTTACCTAAACCTAAGCCTAACCCTAAACTTAACCTGTACGCTAACCCTATCCCGTACCCTAAACCTCCCCCTAACCCGCACCCTATCACTAACCCTAAACCTAACCCTATCCATACTCTAACCCTAACATTAACCCTAACCCTAACACTAACCCTAACCCATACTCTAACACTAACCCTAACCCTAAACGTAACCCTAACCCTTATGCTCACCCTAACCCGTAACCTAACACTAACCCTAAACCTAACACTATCCCTAACCCGTACTCTAACCCTAAACCTAACCCTAACTCTAACCCTAACCCGTACTATAACCCTAAACCTAACCCTAACCCTAAACTTAACACTAACCCATACTCTAACCCTATCCCGTAGCCTAACACTAACTCTAACCCTAACCCCTAAACCTAACCTTAACCCTAACCCTTACCCTAACCCGTACCCAAACGGTAAAAGTAACCCGTACTCTAACACTAACCCTAACCCTAACCCGTACCCTAACCCTAAACCTAACCCTAAACCTACCCTAACACTAACCCTACCCCGTACTCTAACCCTAACCCTAACCCGTACCCTAACACTAACCCTAACCCTAACCCTAACACTAACCCTAACCTGAAAGCTAACCCTAAGCCTAACACTAACCCTAACCGTATTCTAACCCTAACCCTAAACCTCACACTAACACTAACCCGTCCTGTAAACCTACCCCGTACCATAAACCTAACCCTAACCAGTACACCCACCCTAACCCTATTTCGTACCCTAAACCTAACACTAACCCTGACCCTAACCCTAACCCTAACCCGTACACTAAACCTAATCCGTACCCTAACCCTAACCCAAACCCGTACCCTAAACCTAACCCTAACCCGTACCCTAATACTAACCCTAACCCTAAACCTGACCCTAACCCTAAACCTAACCCGTACCCTAAGCCTAACCGATACCCTAACCAACCCTAACCCTAACCCTAACACTAACCCTACCGTGTCCTAAAACCTAACCATAACCCTAACACTAACCCCTTCCCGTACCATAACCCTAACACTAACACTAACCCTATCCCGTACTCTAACCCTAACCCTAACCCTTACCCTAACCGTACTCTAACCCGTACCCTAAACCTCACCCTAACCCTAACTCGTACCCTAACACTAACCCTAAACCTGACCCTAACCCTAACCCTAACCCGTACTCTAACCCTAACCCTAACCCTAACACTAACCCTAACCCGTTCTCTAACCCTAACCCTAACCCTAAACCTAACCCTAACCCTAACCGTACTCTAACCCTAAAACTAACCCTCACCATAACACTAACCATACTGTAACCCTAACCGGTACAATAACCCTAACCCTAACCCGTACCCTAAACCTAACCCGTAACCTAAACCTAAGCCTAACCCTAAACTTAACCCATACGCTAACCCTATCCCTAACCTTAAACCTAACCCTAACCCGCACACTATCCCTAACCCTAAACCTTACCCTATCCATACTCTAACCCTAACATTAACCCTAACCCTAACACTAACCCTAACCCGTACTCTAACACTAACCCTAACCCTAAACCGCACCCTAAACCTAACCATAACCCGTACCCTAAACGTAACCCGTAAACTAAACCTAACCCTAACCCTAAACTTATCCCGAACGCTAACCCTATCACATACCCTAAACCTAACCCTAACCCGTAACCTAACCCTAAACCTAACCCTAAGCCTGACCCGTACATTAACCCTAACCCTAATCCTAACACTAAACCTACCCCGTAATCTAACCCTAACCCTAAACCTAACCCGTACCATAACCCTAACCCTAAACCTTTCCCTAAGCCTAACACTAACCCTAACCCTTACTCTAACATAACCCTAACCCTTACCTTAACTGTACTCTAACCCTAAACCTAACCCTCACCCTAAACCTAACCCGTAATGTAACCCTAACCCGTAACATAACCCTAACTCTAACCCGTACCCTAACACTAACCCTAACTCATAGCCTAACACTAAACCTGATCCTAACCCTCACCCGTACCCTAAACCTAAACCATACCCTAACCCTAAAACTAACCCTAAGCGTACCCTAAACCTAACCCTAACCCTGACCCTAACCCTAACCCGTACCCTAAGCCTAACCCATACCCTAAACATAATTCTAAACCTAACAGTAACACTAACCCTACCCTAAACCTAACCCTAACCCTTGACCTAACCCATACCCAACGCTATCTCGTACCCTAACCCTAACCCTAACCCGTACCCAAACCCTAACAGTAACGCTAACCCATTCCCTAGCGCTAACCCTAACCCTAAACCTAATCCTAACCCGCACCCTAAACCTAAACTTAACCCTAACCCTAACCATCACCCTTACCCGTACCCTAAACCTAACCCATACCCTAACACTAACCCTAACCTTAACCGTAACCCTAACCCATACCCTAACCCTAAAACTAAACCGTACCCTAACCCCAACCCTAACCCTAACACATACCCTAAACGTAACCCGTAAACTAAACCTAACCCTAACCCTAAACTTAACCTGAACACTAAACCTATCCCGTACCCTAAACCTAACCCTAACCCGTACACTAACCCTAACCCTAACCCTAACAATGTCCGTACACTAACCCTAACCCTAACACTAACCCTAACCCATACTCTAACACTAAACCTAACCCTAAACCTAACCCTAACCTGTAATCTAACACTAACCCGTACCCTAACACTAACACTTAACCTAACCCTAAACCTAACCCATACCCTAACACTAAACGTAACCCTAACCTGCACCCAAACCCTAACCATAACACGTACCCTAACCCTAAACCTAACCCTCACACTAAACCTAACCCTAACCCTAGACCTAACACATACACTAACACTATCCCTTACCGTAACCTTAACTCTAACCCATACCGTAACCCTAAAACTAACCCTAACCCTAACCCTAACCCTAACCCTAACACTACCCCGAACCCGTACTCTAACTCTAACCCTAACCCTAACCATACTCTAACCGTAACCCTAACCCTCACCCTAAACCTAAACCGTACTGTAACCCTAACCCGTACCATACCCCTAACCCTAAACCATACCCTAACCCTAACCCTAACTCGTACCCTAACCCTAACCCTAATCCTGACCCTAAACCTAACCCTAACCCGTACCCTAAACCTAACCCGTACTTTAACCCTAACGCTAACCCTAAACCGTACACTAAATCTAACCCTAACACTAAGTCGTACCCTAACCCTAACCCTAATCCTGACCCTAAACCTACCCTAACCCGTACCCTAAGCATAACCCATACTCTAACCCTAACCCTATACCTAACCCTAACCTTAACCAGTACCCTAAACCTAACCCTAACCCTTGACCTAACCCGTACCCAAACCTATCCCGTACCCTAACCCTAACCCTAATCGTACCCAAAACCTAACAGTAACCCTAAAACATACCCTAGCGCTAACACTAACCCTAAACCTAACTCTAACCATTACCCGTACCCTAACCCTAACCCATACCCTAACCCTAACCCTAAACTTAACCCTAACCCTGACCAGTACCCTAAACCTAAAATTAACCCGTACACTAACCCCAACCCTAACCCTAACCCGTACCCTAACCCTAATCCTAACCCTAACCCACACCTAAACCTAACCCTAACCCGTAACCTAGGCCTAACCCTAACCCTAAACTTAACCTGTACGCTAACCCTATCCCGTACCCTTAACCTAACCCTAACACGTAACCTAAACCTAAACCTAAACCTAAGCCTAACCCGTACATTAACCCTAACCCTAACACTAACACTAACCTTACCCCGTACTCTAACCCTAACCCTAACTCTAACCCTAACCCGTAACCTAACCCTAACCCTAACCCTAACACTAACCATACCCTGTACTCTAACCCTAACACAAACCCTAACCCTAACCCGTACCCTACCCTAACCCTAACCCTAACCCTAACACTAACCCGAACCCGAACCCTAAACTTTACCCTAACCCTAACCCTAAGCCTAACTGTACTCTAACCCTAACCCTAACCCTCACCCTAACCCTAACTCGTAATGTAAACCTAACCCGTACCATAACCCTAACCATAACCCTAAACTTAACTGTAACCCTGACCCATACCCTAACCCTAAAACTAACCCATACCCTAACCCCAACCCTAACCCTAACCTCTACCCTAACCCTAACACGTAACCTAAACCTAAACCTAACCCGAAACTTAACCCGTAGGCTAACCCTATCCCATACCCTAAACCTAACCCTAACCTTTACTCTAAACCTAACCCTAACCCTAACCCTATCCGCACTCTAACCTTAACCCTAACCCTAAACCTAACACTAACCCTAACCCGTACTCTAACACTAACCCTAAAACTAAATGTAACCCTAACCCATACTCTAACCCTAACCCGTTCCCTAACACTTACCCTAACCCTAACAATATCCCTAACCCCTACTCTAACCCTAAACTTAACCCTAACTCTAACCCTAACCCGTACCCTAATCCTAACCCTAACCCTCACCTAAACCTGACCCTAACCCGTACCCTAACCCTAACGCGCACCTAAACCTAACCCTAAACCGTACCCTAACCCTAACCCATAACCTAAACCTAACCCTAACCCTAAACTTAACCTGTACACTAAACCTATCCCGTACCCTAAACCTAACCCTAACCCGTTCCCTAACCCTAACACTAAACCTAACACTATCCGTACACTAACCCTAAACCTAACACAAACACTAACCCTAACCGGTACTCTAACCCTAAACCTAAACCTAAACCTAACCCTAACCCGTACTCTAACCCTAACCCGGACCCTAACACTAACCCTAACCCTATCACTATCCCTAACCTGTACCCTAAACCTAAACGTAACCCTAACCCGTCCCCAAACACTAACCCTAACACGTACCCTAACACTAACCCTAACCCTTACACTAACCCATACCCAAACGGTAAGCCTATCTTGTACCCTAACACTAACCCAAACCCGTACTCTAACCCTAACCCGAACCCTAACTCTAACCCTAACCGTACTCTAACACTAACCCTAACCCTAACCCTAACCCGTACCCTAACCCTAAACCTAACCCTAAACCTACCCTAACACTAACCCTACCCCGTACTCTAACCCTAACCCTAACCCGTACCCTAACACTAACCCTAACCCTAACCCTAACCCTAACCCTAACCCTAACCCTAACACTAACCCTAACCTGTACGCTAACCCTAACCCTAACCCTAACCCTAACCGTATTCTAACCCTAACCCTAAACCTCACACTAACCCTAACCCATCCTGTAAACCTACCCCGTACCATAAACCTAACCCTAACCAGTACACTCACCCTAACCCTATTTCGTACCCTAAACCTAACACTAACCCTGACCCTAACCCTAACCCTAACCCGTACCCTAAACCTAACCCGTACCCTAACCCTAACCCTAACCCGTACCCTAAACCTAACCCTAACCCGTACACTAATACTAACCCTAACCCTAAACCTGACCCTAACCCTAAACCTAACCCGTACCCTAAGCCTAACCGATACCCTAACCAACCCTAACCCTAACCCTAACACTAACCCTACCCTGTCCTAAAACCTAACCATAAGCCTAACACTAACCCCTACCCGTACCATAACCCTAACACTAACCCTATCCCGTACTCTAACCCTAACCCTAACCCTTACCTTAACCGTAGTCTAAACCGTACCCTAAACCTCACCCTAACCCTAACTCGTACCCTAACACTAACCCTAAACCTGACCCTAACCCTAACCCTAACCCGTACTCTAACCCTAACCCTAACCCTAACCCTAAACCTAACCCTAACCCTAACCGTACTCTAACCCTAAAACTAACCCTCACCATAACACTAACCGTACTGTAACCCTAACCGGTACAATAACCCTAACCCGTAACCTAACCTAACCCTAACCCGAAACTTAACCCGTAGGCTAACCCTACCCTGTACCCTAAACCTAACCCTAACCTTTACTCTAAACCTAACCCTAACCCTAACCCTATCCG
The DNA here is from genome assembly GCA_032313775.1 of Urocyon cinereoargenteus. Lineage (NCBI taxonomy): Eukaryota > Metazoa > Chordata > Mammalia > Carnivora > Canidae > Urocyon > Urocyon cinereoargenteus. The sequence goes on from JAVLSZ010000008.1 coordinate 76,262,211, forward strand.
TACTCTAACCTTAACCCTAACCCTAAACCTAACACTAACCCTAACCCTTACTCTAACACTAAGCCTAAAACTAAATATAACCCTAACCCGTACTCTAACCCTAACCCGTTCCCTAACACTTACCCTAACCCTAACACTATCCCTAACCCCTACTCTAACCCTAAACCTAAACCTAACTCTAACCCTAACCCGTACTATAAGCCTAAACCTAAACCTAACCCTAAACTTAACACTAACCCATACTCTAACCCTATCCTGTAGCCTAACACTAACTCTAACCCTAACCCCTAACCCTAACCTTAACCCTAACCCTTACCCTAACCCGTACCCAAACGGTAAAAGTAACCCGTACCCTAACACTAACCCAAACCCGTACTCTAACCCTAACCCTAACTCTAACCCTAAACAGCACCCTAAACTTAACCCTAACCCTAACCCTAACCATAACCCTTAACCGTACCTAACCCTAACCCTAACTCGTACCCTAACCCTAACACTGACCCTAAACCTAACCCGTACCCTAACCCTAACCCGTACCCTAACCCTAACCCTATCCGTACTCTAACCCTAACCCTAACCCTATCCCGTACTCTAAACCTAACCCTAACTCTAACCCTAACCCGTACCCTAACCCTAAACCTAACCCTAACACTAACACTACCCCGTACTCTAACCCTAACCCTAACACTAACCGTAACCCGAACCTGTACCCTAAACCTCACTCTAACCCTACCTCGTTCCCTAAAACTAACCCTAACCCTGACCCTAACACTAACCCTATCCCGTACCCTAACCCTAAACCTAACCCATACCCTAACGCTAAACGTAACCTTAGCCCGTACCCAAACCCTAACCCGAACCTTAACCCTAAACCTTACCCATACCCTAACCCTACCCGTATCCTAATCCTAACTCTAACCCTAACCCCTAACCCTAAGCCTAACCCTAACCCTTACCCGAACCCATACCCAAACGGTAAACCTAACCCGTACCCTAACACTAACCCAAACCCGTACACTAACACTAACCATAACCCTAACCCTAACCCTAACCCGCACCCTAAACTTAACCCTAACCCTAACCCAAACCATAACCCTTAACCGTAACCTAACCCTAACCCATAACCTAACCCTAACCCTAACCTTAACCATAACCCTAATCCGTACCCAAACCCTAAAACTAACCCATACCCTAACCCCTACCCTAACGCTAACCCATACCCTAACACTAACCCTAACCCTAACCCTGACGCTAAACCTAACCCTAACCCTTACACTAACCCTAACCCTAACCCAACCTGCACCCTAAAACTAACCCTAACCAGTACCCTAACCCTAAACCGTAACCTAAACTGAACCCTAATCCTATACTTAATCCGGTCGCTAACCCTATCCCAGACCATAAACCTAACCCTAACCCGTATCGTAACCCTAACCTAACCCTAAGCCTAACCCGTACATTAACCCTTACCCTAACCCTAACACTAACCCTAGCCTGTACTCTAAACCTAACCCTAACCCTAAACCTAACCCGTACCCTTAACCTATCCCTAACCCTAACTCGTACCCTAACCCTAACCCTAAACCTGACCCTAACTCTAACCCGTACCCTAAAACTAACCCATACCTTAACCCTAACCATAAACCTAACCCTAACCCTATCCCGTACCCTAAACCTAACCCTAACCCTTGACCTAACCCGTACCCAAACTTATCCCGTACCCTAACCCTAACCCTAACCCGTACCCAAACCCTAACAGTAACCCTAACCCATACCCTAGAGCTAACCCTAACCCTAACCCTAAGACTAACCCGCACCCTAAACCTAAAACTAACACTAACCCTAACCATGAACCTTACCCGTACCCTAACCCTAACCCATAACCTAACACTAACCCGAACCTTAACCGTAATTCTAACCCGTAACCTAACCCTAAAACTAACCCGTACCCTAACCCCAACCCTAACCCTAAACCGTACCATAACCCTATCCCTAACCCTAACACTGACCCTAAACCTAACCCTGACCCGTACCCTAACCATAACACGCACCTAAACCTAACCCTACCCCTGACCCTAACTCTAACCCATAACCTAAACCAAACTCTAACCGTAAACTTAACCCGTACACTAACCCTATCCCGTACCCTAACCCTAACCCTAACCCTATCCGTACACTAACCCTAAACCTAAACCTAACACTAACTCTAACCCGTATTTTAACCCTAACCCTAACCCTAAACCTAACTTAACCCGTACTCTAACCCTATCCCGTACCCTAACACTAACCCTTACCCTAACCCTAAACCTAACCCGTACTTTAACCCTAAACGTAAATCTAACCCGTCCCCAAACCCTAACCCTAAGATGTACCCTAACCCTAACCCTAACCCTAACACTTTCCCTAACCCGTACCCAAATGGTAAAACTAACCCATACCCTAAGACTAACCCAAAACCGTACTCTAACCCTAACCCTTACCCTAACACTAACCCTACCCCGTACTCTAACCCTAACCCTAACCCTAACCCGTACCCTAACCCTTACCCTAACCCTAACACTAACCCTAACCCGTACTCTAACCCTAACCCTAACACTAACACTAACCCTACCCCGTACTCTAACACAAACCCTAACCCTAACCCTAACCCGTACCCTAACCCTAACCCTAACCCTAACCATAACCTTAACCCTAAAACTAACCCTAACCCGTACTCTAACCCTAACCGTAACTCTAACCATAACTGTATTCTAACCCTAACACTAACCCTCACACTAAAAGTAACCCGTACTGTAACACTAACCCGTACCATAACCCTAACACTAACCCTCACACTAACACTAACCCGTACTGTAACACTAACCCGTACCATAACCCTAACCCTAACCCGTACCCTAACCCTAACCCTAATTCGTACCCTAACCCTAAACCTGACCCTAAACCTTACCCTAACCCGTACCCTAATCCTAACCCTAACCCTCACCTAAACCTGACCCTAACCCGTACCCTAACCCTAACGCGCACCTAAACCTAACCCTAAACCGTACCCTAACCCTAACCCATAACCTAAACCTAACCCTAACCCTAAACTTAACCCGTACACTAAACCTATCCCGTACCCTAAACCTAACCCTAACCCGTTCTCTAACCCTAACCCTAACCCTAACACTATCTGTACACTAACCCTAAACCTAACACAAACACTAACCCTAACCGGTACTCTAACCCTAACCCTAAACCTAAACCTAACCCTAACCCGTACTCTAACCCTAACCCGGACCCTAACACTAACCCTAACACTATCACTATCCCTATCCTGTACCCTAACCCTAAACGTAACGCTAACCCGTCCCCAAACACTAACCCTAACACGTACCCTAACACTAACCCTAACCCTTACCCTAACCCATACCCAAACGGTAAACCTATCTTGTACCGTAACACTAACCCAAACCCGTACTCTAATCCTAACCCTAACCCTAACTCTAACCCTAACCGTACTCTAACACTAACCCTAACCCTAACCCGTACCCTAACCCTAAACCTAACCCTAAACCTACCCTAACACTAACCCTACCCCGTACTCTAACCCTAACCCTAACCCGTACCCTAACACTAACCCTAACCCTAACCATAACCCTAACACTAACCCTAACCTGTACGCTAACCCTAACCCTAACCCTAACCGTATTCTAACCCTAACCCTAAACCTCACACTAACCCTAACCCATCCTGTAAACCTACCCCGTACCATAAAACTAACCCTAACCAGTACACTCAACCTAACCCTATTTTGTACCCTAAACCTAACACTAACCCTGACCCTAACCCTAACCCTAACCCGTACCCTAAACCTAACCCGTACCCTAACCCTAACCCTAACCCGTACCCTATACCTAACCCTAACCCGTACACTAATACTAACCCTAACCCTAAACCTGACCCTAACCCTAAACCTAACCCGTACCCTAAGCCTAACCGATACCCTAACCAACCCTAACCCTAACCCTAACACTAACCCTACCCTGTCCTAAAACCTAACCATAACCCTAACACTAACACTAACCCTATCCCGTACTCTAACCCTAACCCTAACCCTTACCCTAACCGTACTCTAACCCGTACCCTAAACCTCACCCTAACCCTAACTCGTACCCTAACACTAACCCTAAACCTGACCCTAACCCTAACCCTAACCCGTACTCTAACCCTAACCCTAACCCTAACCCTACCCTAACCCTAACCCTAACACTAACCCTAACCGGTTCTCTAACCCTAACCCTAACCCTAAACCTAACCCTAACCTTAACCAATACCCTAAACCTAACCCTAACCCTTGACCTAACCTGTACCCAAACCTATCCCGTACCCTAACCCTAACCCTAACCGTACCCAAAACCTAACAGTAACCCTAAACCATATCCTAGCGCTAACACTAACCCTAACCCTAACTCTAACCATTACCCGTACCCTAACCCTAACCCATACCCTAACCCTAACCCTAAACTTAACCGTAACCCTGACCAGTACCCTAAACCTAATATTAACCCGTACACTAACCCCAACCCTAACCCGTACCCTAACCCTAATCCTAACCCTAGCCCACACCTAACCCTAACCCTAACCCTAACCCGTAACCTAAGCCTAACCCTAACCCTAAACTTAACCTGTACGCTAATCCTATCCCGTACCCTTAACCTAACCCTAACACGTAACCTAACCCTAAACCTAACCCTAAGCCTAACCCGTACATTAACCCTAACCCTAACACTAACACTAACCCTACCCCGTACTCTAACCCTAACCCTAACTCTAACCCTAACCCTAACCCTAACCCTAACCCTAACCCTAACCCTAACCCTAACACTAACCCTACCCTGTACTCTAACCCTAACACAAACCCTAACCCTAACCCGGACCCTACCCTAACCCTAACCCTAACCCTAACCCTAACACTAACCCTAACCCGAACCCTAAACCTTACCCTAACCCTAAACCTAACCTTAACCGTACTCTAACCCTAACCCTAACCCTCACCCTAACCCTAACTCGTAATGTAAACCTAACCCGTACCATAACCCTAACCATAACCCTAAACTTAACTGTAACCCTGACCCGTACCCTAACCCTAAAACTAACCCGTACCCTAACCCCAACCTTACCCCTAAACTGTACCCTAACCCTAACCCGTAACCTAAACCTAACCCTAACCCGAAACTTAACCCGTAGGCTAACCCTATCCCGTACCATAAACCTAACCCTAACCTTTACTCTAAACCTAACCCTAACCCTAACCCTATCCGTACTCTAACCTTAACCCTAACCCTAAACCTAACACTAACCCTAACCCGTACTCTAACACTAAGCCTAAAACTAAATGTAACCCTAACACGTACTCTAACCCTAACCCGTTCCCTAACACTTACCCTAACCCTAACACTATCCCTAACCCCTACTCTAACCCTAAACCTAACCCTAACTCTAACCCTAACCCGTACTATAACCCTAAACCTAACCCTAACCCTAAACTTAACACTAACCCATACTCTAACCCTATCACGTAGCCTAACACTAACTCTAACCCTAACCCCTAACCCTAACCTTAACCCTAACCCTTACGCTAACCCGTACCCAAACGGTAAAAGTAACCCGTACCCTAACACTAACCCAAACCCGTACCCTAACCCTAACCCTAACCCTAACCCTAACCCTAACCCTAAACAACACCCTAAACTTAACCCTAACCCTAACCCTAACCATAACCCTTAACCGTACCTAACCCTAACCCTAACTCGTACCCTAACCCTAACACTGACCCTAAACCTAACCCGTACCCTAACCCTAACCCGTACCCTAACCCGTACCCTAACCCTAACCCTATCCGTACTCTAACCCTAACCCTAACCCTATCCCGTACTCTAAACCTAACCCTAACTCTAAACCTAACCCGTACCCTAACCCTAACCCTAAACAACACCCTAAACTTAACCTTAACCCTAACCCTAACCATAACCCTTAACCGTACCTAACCCTAACCCTAACTCGTACCCTAACCCTAACACTGACCCTAAACCTAACCCGTACCCTAACCCTAACCCGTACCCTAACCCGTACCCTAACCCTAACCCTATCCGTACTCTAACCCTAACCCTAACCCTATCCCGTACTCTAAACCTAACCCTAACTCTAACCCTAACCCGTACCCTAACCCTAAACCTAACCCTAACACTAACACTACCCCGTACTCTAACCCTAACCCTAACACTAACCGTAACCCGAACCCGTACCCTAAACCTCACTCTAACCCCACCTCGTTCCCTAAATGTAACCCTAACCCTGACCCTAACCCTAACCCTAACCCGTACCCTAAACCTAACCCATACACTAACCCTAAACCTAAACCTAACCCTAACCCTGTCCCGTAACCTAAACCTAACCCTAACCCTTGTCCTAACCTGTACCCAACCCTATCCCGTATCCTAACTCTAACCCTAATCCTTACCCAAACCCTGAGTGTAACCCTAACCCATACTCTAGCGCTACACCTAAACCTAACCCTAAGCCTACCCGCACACTAAACCTAAACCTAACCGTAATCCTAACCATAACCCTTACCTGTACCCTAACCCTAACCCATAAACTAACACTAACCCTAACCTTAACCGTAACCCTAACCCGTACCCTAACCCTAAAACTAACCAGTACCGTAACCCCAACCCTAACCGTAACCCGTACCATAACCCTATCTCTAAACCTAACACTGACCGTAAACCTAACCCTAACCCGTACCCTAAACCTAACCCGCACCTAAACCTAACCCTAACCCGTACCCTAACCCTAAGTGAACCTTAACCCTAACCCTTATCCTAACCCTACCCGTAGCCTATTCCTAACTCTAACCCTAACCCCTAAACCTAAGCCTAACCGTAACCCTTACCCAAACCTGTACCCAAACAGTAACCTAACCCGTACCCTAACACTAACCCAAATCGGAACTCAAACCCTAACCGTAACCCTAACCCTAACCCTAACCCACACCCTAAACTTAACCCTAACCCTAACCCAAACCATAACCCTTAACCGGAACCTAACCCTAATCCATACCCTAACCCTAACCCTAACTCTAAACTTAACCATAACCCTAAACCGTACCCTAACTCTAAAACTAACCCAAACCCTCACCTCAACCCTACCCTGACCCTAAACCTAACCCTAACCCTTACACTAACCCTAACCCTAAACCTAACCCGCACCCTAAACCTAACCCTAACCCGTACCCTAACCCTAACCCGTAACCTAAACCTATCCCTAACCCTAAACTTAACCCGTATGCTAACCCTATCCCTTACCCTAAACCTAACCCTAACCCGTATCCTAACCCTAAACCTAAACCTTAGCCTAACCCGTTCATTAATCCTAACCCTAACACGAACCCGTACTCTAACACTAAACCTAACCCGTACTCTAACCCTAACCCTAACCATACTCTAACACTAACCGTAACCCTCACCCTAACCCTAACCCGTACTGTAACCCTAACCCGTACCATAACCTTAACGCTAACCCGTACCCTAACCCTAACCCTAATTCGTACCCTAACCCTAACCCTAACACTGACCCTAAACCTAACCCTAACCCGTACCCTAAACCTAACCCGTACTTTAACCCTAACCCTAACCTTAACCTGTACACTAAACCACCCCTAACACTAACTCGTACCCTATACCTAAACCTAACCCTGACCCTAACCCTAACCCTAACCCGTATCCTAAGCATAACCCATACGCTCAACCTAACCCTAAACCTAACCCTAACCCTAACCCGTAACTTAAACCTAACCCTAACCCTTGAACTCACCCGTACACAAACCTATCCCGTACCCTAACCCTAACACTAAACCGTACCCAAGCACTAACAGTAACCCTAACCCATACCCTAGGGCTAACCCTAACCCTAACCCTAACCATACTCTAACACTAACTCTAACCCTCACGCTAACCCTACCCCGTACTGTAACCCTAAACCATACCACAACCCTAAACCTAACCCGTACCCTAACCCTAACCCTAACTCGTACCCTAACCCTAACCATAACCCTGACCCTAAACCTAACCCTAACCCGTACCCTAACCCTAACCCGTAACCTAAACCTAAACCTAACCCTAAACTTATCCCGTACACTAACGCTATCCCGTACCCTAAACGTAACCCTAACCTGTACCCTAAACCTAACCCTAACCGTAACCCTATCCGTACACTAACCCTAACCCTAACCCTAACACTAACCCTATCCCATACTCTAACCCTAACCCTAACCCTAACCCTAACACTAACCCTAACTTGTACTCCAACACTAACCCTAACCCTAAACATAACCCTCACCCGTACTCTAACCCTAACCCGGACCCTAACACTAACCCTAACCTAAACACTATCCCTAACCCGTACCCTAACCCTAAATGTAACCCTAACCCTTACCCAAACCCTAATCCTAACACGTACCCTAACCCTAACGCTAACCCGCACACAAAACTAACCCTAACCCTAGACCTAACACGTACACTAAACCTATCCAGTACCGTAACCTTAACTCTAACCCATACCGTAAACCTAACCCTAACCCTAACCCAAACCCTAACCCTAACACTAACCCGTAGACTAACCCTAACCCGAACCCTAAACCTAACCCTAACCTGTACCCTAAACCTAACCCATAACCTTACCCTAACCCTAAACCTAACCCTAACCCTAACCCGTACCCTAAACCTAACCCTAACCCTTGACCTAACCCGTACCCAAACCTATCCCGTACCCTAACCCTAACCCTAACCCGTACCCAAAACCTAACAGTAACCCTAACCCATATCCTAGCGCTAAACCTAACCCTAACCCTAACCCTAACCCGGACCCTAAACCTAACCCATAACCTTACCCTAACCCTAAACCTAACCCTAACCCTAACCCGTACCCTAAACCTAACCCTAAACCTTGACCTAACACGTACCCAAACCTATCCCGTACCCTAACCCTAACCCTAACCCGTACCCAAAACCTAACAGTAACCCTAACCCATACCCTAGCGCTAAACCTAACCCTAACCCTAACCCTAACCCGGACCCTAAACCTAACCCTAACCCTGACCCTAACACTAACCCTATCCCGTACCCTAACCCTAAACTGTACCCGAACCCTAACCCTAAACCTAACCCATACCCTAACCCTAAACTAAACCCTAGCCCGTACTCAAACCCTAAACCTAACGCGTATCCTAACCCTAAACCTAACCCTAAACCACACACTAAACCTAACCCTAACCCTAAACGTAATACGTACACTAAACCTATCCTGTAAACTAACCTTAACCCTAACCCGTACCGTGTCCCTAACACTAACCCTAACCCTAACCCGTACACTAACCCTAACTGAACCTTAACCCTAACCCTAACCCGTACCCTAACCCTACCCGTAGCCTATTCCTAACTCTAACCCTAACCCCTAACCCTAAGCCTAACCGTTACCCTTACCCGAACCCGTATCCAAACGGTAAACCTAACCCGTAGCCTAACACTGACCCAAGTGCGTACTCTAACCCTAACCGTAACCATAACCCTAAGCCTAACCCGCACCCTAAACTTAACCCTAACCCTAACCCAAACCATAACCCTTAACCGTAACCTAACCCTAACCCATAACCTAACCCTAACCCTAACCTTAACCATAACCCTAATCCGTAACCTAACCCCAAAACTAACCCGTACGCTAACCCCAATCCTAACCCTAACCCGTACCCTAACACTAACCCTAACCTTAACCCTGACCCTAAACCTAACCCTAACCCTTACACTAACACTAACCCTAACCCAACCCGCACCCTAAACCTAACCCGTACCCTAACCCTAACCCGTAACCTAAACTGAACCCTAACCCTAAACTTAAACCGTTCGCTAACCCTATCCCGTACCCTAAACCTAACCCTAAACCGTATCCTAACCCGAACCTACGCCTAAGCCTAACTCTTACTTTAAACCCAACCCTAAACCTAACACTAACCCTACCCTGTACTCTAACCCTAACCCTAACCCTCACCCATACCCTAAACCTAACCCTAACCCTAACTCGTACCCTATCCCTAACAGTAAAACTGACGCTAACCCTAACCCTGACCCTGAACCTAACACTAACCCTAAACCTAACCCTAACCATAACCCGTACCCTAAACCTAACCCTAACCCTTGACCTAACCCGTATCCAACCCTATCCCATACACTACCCCTAACCGTAACCCGTACCCAAAACCTAACAGTAACCCTAACCCATACCTTAGCGCTAACCCTAACCCTAAGCCTAAGCCTAACCCGCACCCTAAACCTAAACCTAACCCTAACACTAACATAATCCTTACCCGTACCCTAACCCTAACCCACACCCTAACACTAACCCTAACCTTAACTGTAACCCTTACCCGTACCCTAACCCTAAAACTAACCCGTTCCCTAACCCAAACGCTAACCCTAACCCGTACCATAATCCTATTCCTAACCCTAACCCTGACCCTAAACATAACCCTAACCCGTACCCTAACCCTAACCCGCACCTAAACCTAACCCTAACCCGTACCCTAACTCTAAACCATAACCTAAACCTGACCCTAACCCTAAACTTAACCCGTACACTAACCCTATTCTGTACCCTAAACCTAACCCAAACCCGTACTCTAACCCTAACCCTAACCCTAAACCTAACCCTAAACAGCACCCTAACCTTAACCCTAACCCTAACCCTAACCCTAACCATAACCCTTAACCGTACCCAACCCTAACCCTAACTCGTACCCTAACCCTAACACTGACCCTAACCCTAACCCGTACCCTAAAACTCACCCGTACTTTAACCCTAACCCTAACCCAACCCGTAACCTAAACCTAACCCTAACACTAAATCGTACCCTAAACCTAACCATAACCCTGACCCTAACCCTAACCCTAACCCGTACCCTAAGCATAAACCATACCCTAACCCTAACCCAAAACCTAACCCTAACCCTAACTCGTACCCTAAACCTAACACTAACCCTTGACCTAACCAGTACCCAAACCTAACCCGTATCCTAACCCTAACCTTTACCCGTACCCAAACACTAACAGTAATGCTAACCCATAACCTAGCGCTAACCCTAACCCTAATCCTAACCGGGAACCTAAACCTAACCCTAACGCTGACCCTAACACTAGGTCTATCCCGTACCTAACCCTAAACTGTACCTGAACCCTAACCCTAAACCTATCCCATACGCTAAAACTAAACGTAACCCTAACCCGTACCCAAACCCTAACCCTAACGTGTATTCTAATCCTAAACCTAACCCTAAACCACACACTAAACCTAACCCTAACACTAGACCTAACACGTACACTAACCATATCCCGTACCCTAAACTTAACCCTAACACGTACCATGTCCCTAACACTAACCCTACCCCTAACCCGTACACTAACCCTAACTGAACCTTAACCCTAACCCTAACCCGTACCCTAACACTACCCGTAGCCTATTCCTAACTCTAACCCTAACCCCTAACCCTAAGCCTAACCGTAACCCTTACCCGAAACCGTACCCAAACGGGAAACCTAACCCGTACCCTAACACTAACCCAAATCCGTAACCTAACCCTAACCGTAACCCTAACCCTAACCCTAAACCTAACCCGCACCCTTAACTTAACCCTAACCCTAACCCAAACCATAACCCTTAACCGTAACCTAAATTTAACCCATAACCTAACCCTAAGCCTAACCTTAACCATAACCCTAATCGTAACCTAACCCTAAGACTAACCTGTAACCTAACCCAATCCTAACCCTAACCCGTAACCTAACACTAACCCTAACCCTAACCCTGACCCTAAACCTAACCCTAACCCTTACACTAACCCTAACCCTAACCCAACCCGCACCCTAAACCTAACCCTAAGCCGTACCCTAACCCTAACCCGTAACCTAAACCGAACCCTAACCCTAAACTTAAACCGTTCGCTAACCCTATCCCGTACCCTAAACCTAACACTAAACCGTATCCTAACCCTAACCTACCCCTAAGCCTAACCCGTACTTTAAACCCAACCCTAACCCTAACACTAACCCTACCCCGTACTCTAACCCTAACCCTAACCCTAACCCTCACCAGTACCCTAAACCTAACCCTAACCCTAACTCGTACCCTATCCCTAACAGTAAACCGGACCCTAACCCTAACCCTAACCCGTACCCTAAACCTAACCCATACCCTAAACCTAACCTTAAACCTAACTCTAACCCTAACCCTAACCCTTACCCTAACCGTACTCTAACCCGTACCCTAAACCTCACCCTAACCCTAACTCGTACCCTGACACTAACCCTAAACCTGACCCTAACCCTAACCCTAACCCGTACTCTAACCCTAACCCTAACCCGTACCCTAACACTAACCCTAACCCGTTCTCTAACCCTAACCCTAACCCTAAACCTAACCCTAACCCTAACCGTACTCTAACCCTAAAACTAACCCTCACCATAACACTAACCGTACTGTAACCCTAACCGGTACAATAACCCTAACCCTAACCCGTATCCTAAACCTAACCCGTTACCTAAACCTAAGCCTAACCCTAAACTTAACCTGTACGCTAACCCTATCCCGTACCCTAAACCTAACCCTAACCCGCACCCTATCACTAACCCTAAACCTAACCCTATCCATACTCTAACCCTAACATTAACCCTAACCCTAACACTAACCCTAACCCATACTCTAACACTAACCCTAACCCTAAACGTAACCCTAACCCTTATGCTCACCCTAACCCGTAACCTAACACTAACCCTAAACCTAACACTATCCCTAACCCGTACTCTAACCCTAAACCTAACCCTAACTCTAACCCTAACCCGTACTATAACCCTAAACCTAACCCTAACCCTAAACTTAACACTAACCCATACTCTAACCCTATCCCGTAGCCTAACACTAACTCTAACCCTAACCCCTAAACCTAACCTTAACCCTAACCCTTACCCTAACCCGTACCCAAACGGTAAAAGTAACCCGTACTCTAACACTAACCCTAACCCTAACCCGTACCCTAACCCTAAACCTAACCCTAAACCTACCCTAACACTAACCCTACCCCATACTCTAACCCTAACCCTAACCCGTACCCTAACACTAACCCTAACCCTAACCCTAACACTAACCCTAACCTGAAAGCTAACCCTAAGCCTAACACTAACCCTAACCGTATTCTAACCCTAACCCTAAACCTCACACTAACACTAACCCGTCCTGTAAACCTACCCCGTACCATAAACCTAACCCTAACCAGTACACCCACCCTAACCCTATTTCGTACCCTAAACCTAACACTAACCCTGACCCTAACCCTAACCCTAACCCGTACACTAAACCTAATCCGTACCCTAACCCTAACCCTAACCCGTACCCTAAACCTAACCCTAACCCGTACCCTAATACTAACCCTAACCCTAAACCTGACCCTAACCCTAAACCTAACCCGTACCCTAAGCCTAACCGATACCCTAACCAACCCTAACCCTAACCCTAACACTAACCCTACCGTGTCCTAAAACCTAACCATAACCCTAACACTAACCCCTACCCGTACCATAACCCTAACACTAACACTAACCCTATCCCGTACTCTAACCCTAACCCTAACCCTTACCCTAACCGTACTCTAACCCGTACCCTAAACCTCACCCTAACCCTAACTCGTACCCTAACACTAACCCTAAACCTGACCCTAACCTTAACCCTAACCCGTACTCTAACCCTAACCCTAACCCTAACACTAACCCTAACCCGTTCTCTAACCCTAACCCTAACCCTAAACCTAACCCTAACCCTAACCGTACTCTAACCCTAAAACTAAACCTCACCATAACACTAACCGTACTGTAACCCTAACCCGTACAATAACCCTAACCCTAACCCGTACCCTAAACCTAACCCGTAACCTAAACCTAAGCCTAACCCTAAACTTAACCCATACGCTAACCCTATCCCTAACCTTAAACCTAACCCTAACCTGCACACTATCCCTAACCCTAAACCTTACCCTATCCATACTCTAACCCTAACATTAACCCTAACCCTAACACTAACCCTAACCCGTACTCTAACACTAACCCTAACCCTAAACCGCACCCTAAACCTAACCATAACCCGTACCCTAAACGTAACCCGTAAACTAAACCTAACCCTAACCCTAAACTTATCCCGAACGCTAACCCTATCACATACCTTAAACCTAACCCTAACCCGTAACCTAACCCTAAACCTAACCCTAAGCCTGACACGTACATTAACCCTAACCCTAATCCTAACACTAAACCTACCCCGTAATCTAACCCTAACCCTAAACCTAACCCGTACCATAACCCTAACCCTAAACCTTTCCCTAAGCCTAACACTAACCCTAACCCTTACTCTAACATAACCCTAATCCTTACCTTAACTGTACTCTAACCCTAAACCTAACCCTCACCCTAAACCTAACCCGTAATGTAACCCTAACCCGTAACATAACCCTAACTCTAACCCGTACCCTAACACTAACCCTAACTCATAGCCTAACACTAAACCTGATCCTAACCCTCACCCGTACCCTAAACCTAAACCATACCCTAACCCTAAAACTAACCCTAAGCGTACCCTAAACCTAACCCTAACCCTGACCCTAACCCTAACCCGTACCCTAAGCCTAACCCATACCCTAAACATAATTCTAAACCTAACAGTAACACTAACCCTACCCTAAACCTAACCCTAACCCTTGACCTAACCCATACCCAACGCTATCTCGTACCCTAACCCTAACCCTAACCCGTACCCAAACCCTAACAGTAACGCTAACCCATTCCCTAGCGCTAACCCTAACCCTAAACCTAATCCTAACCCGCACCCTAAACCTAAACTTAACCCTAACCCTAACCATCACCCTTACCCGTACCCTAAACCTAACCCATACCCTAACACTAACCCTAACCTTAACCGTAACCCTAACCCATACCCTAACGCTAAAACTAAACCGTACCCTAACCCCAACCCTAACCCTAACACATACCATAAACGTAACCCGTAAACTAAACCTAACCCTAACCCTAAACTTAACCTGAACACTAAACCTATCCCGTACCCTAAACCTAACCCTAACCCGTACACTAACCCTAACCCTAACCCTAACAATGTCCGTACACTAACCCTAACCCTAACACTAACCCTAACCCATACTCTAACACTAAACCTAACCCTAAACCTAACCCTAACCTGTAATCTAACACTAACCCGTACCCTAACACTAACACTTAACCTAACCCTAAACCTAACCCATACCCTAACACTAAACGTAACCCTAACCCGCACCCAAACCCTAACCATAACACGTACCCTAACCCTAAACCTAACCCTCACACTAAACCTAACCCTAACCCTAGACCTAACACATACACTAACACTATCCCTTACCGTAACCTTAACTCTAACCCATACCGTAACCCTAAAACTAACCCTAACCCTAACCCTAACCCTAACCCTAACACTACCCCGAACCCGTACTCTAACTCTAACCCTAACCCTAACCATACTCTAACCGTAACCCTAACCCTCACCCTAAACCTAAACCGTACTGTAACCCTAACCCGTACCATACCCCTAACCCTAAACCATACCCTAACCCTAACCCTAACTCGTACCCTAACCCTAACCCTAATCCTGACCCTAAACCTAACCCTACCCGTACCCTAAACCTAACCCGTACTTTAACCCTAACGCTAACCCTAAACCGTACACTAAACCTAACCCTAACACTAAGTCGTACCCTAACCCTAACCCTAACCCTGACCCTAAACCTACCCTAACCCGTACCCTAAGCATAACCCATACTCTAACCCTAACCCTATACCTAACCCTAACCTTAACCAGTACCCTAAACCTAACCCTAACCCTTGACCTAACCCGTACCCAAACCTATCCCGTACCCTAACCCTAACCCTAACCGTACCCAAAACCTAACAGTAACCCTAAAACATACCCTAGCGCTAACACTAACCCTAAACCTAACTCTAACCATTACCCGTACCCTAACCCTAACCCATACCCTAACCCTAACCCTAAACTTAACCCTAACCCTGACCAGTACCCTAAACCTAAAATTAACCCGTACACTAACCCCAACCCTAACCCTAACCCGTACCCTAACCCTAATCCTAACCCTAACCCACACCTAAACCTAACCCTAACCCGTAACCTAGGCCTAACCCTAACCCTAAACTTAACCTGTACGCTAACCCTATCCCGTACCCTTAACCTAACCCTAACACGTAACCTAAACCTAAACCTAACCCTAAGCCTAACCCGTACATTAACCCTAACCCTAACACTAACACTAACCCTACCCCGTACTCTAACCCTAACCCTAACTCTAACCCTAACCCGTAACCTAACCCTAACCCTAACCCTAACCCTAACACTAACCATACCCTGTACTCTAACCCTAACACAAACCCTAACCCTAACCCGTACCCTACCCTAACCCTAACCCTAACCCTAACACTAACCCAAACCCGAACCCTAAACTTTACCCTAACCCTAACCCTAAGCCTAACTGTACTCTAACCCTAACCCTAACCCTCACCCTAACCCTAACTCGTAATGTAAACCTAACCCGTACCATAACCCTAACCATAACCCTAAACTTAACTGTAACCCTGACCCATACCCTAACCCTAAAACTAACCCATACCCTAACCCCAACCCTAACCCTAACCTCTACCCTAACCCTAACACGTAACCTAAACCTAAACCTAACCCGAAACTTAACCCGTAGGCTAACCCTATCCCATACCCTAAACCTAACCCTAACCTTTACTCTAAACCTAACCCTAACCCTAACCCTATCCGCACTCTAACCTTAACCCTAACCCTAAACCTAACACTAACCCTAACCCGTACTCTAACACTAACCCTAAAACTAAATGTAACCCTAACCCATACTCTAACCCTAACCCGTTCCCTAACACTTACCCTAACCCTAACAATATCCCTAACCCCTACTCTAACCCTAAACTTAACCCTAACTCTAACCCTAACCCGTACCCTAATCCTAACCCTAACCCTCACCTAAACCTGACCCTAACCCGTACCCTAACCCTAACACGCACCTAAACCTAACCCTAAACCGTACCCTAACCCTAACCCATAACCTAAACCTAACCCTAACCCTAAACTTAACCTGTACACTAAACCTATCCCGTACCCTAAACCTAACCCTAACCCGTTCCCTAACCCTAACACTAAACCTAACACTATCCGTACACTAACCCTAAACCTAACACAAACACTAACCCTAACCGGTACTCTAACCCTAAACCTAAACCTAAACCTAACCCTAACCCGTACTCTAACCCTAACCCGGACCCTAACACTAACCCTAACCCTATCACTATCCCTAACCTGTACCCTAAACCTAAACGTAACCCTAACCCGTCCCCAAACACTAACCCTAACACGTACCCTAACACTAACCCTAACCCTTACACTAACCCATACCCAAACGGTAAGCCTATCTTGTACCCTAACACTAACCCAAACCCGTACTCTAACCCTAACCCGAACCCTAACTCTAACCCTAACCGTACTCTAACACTAACCCTAACCCTAACCTTAACCCGTACCCTAACCCTAAACCTAACCCTAAACCTACCCTAACACTAACCCTACCCCGTACTCTAACCCTAACCCTAACCCGTACCCTAACACTAACCCTAACCCTAACCCTAACCCTAACCCTAACACTAACCCTAACCTGTACGCTAACCCTAACCCTAACCCTAACCCTAACCCTAACCGTATTCTAACCCTAACCCTAAACCTCACACTAACCCTAACCCATCCTGTAAACCTACCCCGTACCATAAACCTAACCCTAACCAGTACACTCACCCTAACCCTATTTCGTACCCTAAACCTAACACTAACCCTGACCCTAACCCTAACCCTAACCCGTACCCTAAACCTAACCCGTACCCTAACCCTAACCCTAACCCGTACCCTAAACCTAACCCTAACCCGTACACTAATACTAACCCTAACCCTAAACCTGACCCTAACCCTAAACCTAACCCGTACCCTAAGCCTAACCGATACCCTAACCAACCCTAACCCTAACCCTAACACTAACCCTACCCTGTACTAAAACCTAACCATAAGCCTAACACTAACCCCTACCCGTACCATAACCCTAACACTAACCCTATCCCGTACTCTAACCCTAACCCTAACCCTTACCTTAACCGTAGTCTAACCCGTACCCTAAACCTCACCCTAACCCTAACTCGTACCCTAACACTAACCCTAAACCTGACCCTAACCCTAACCCTAACCCGTACTCTAACCCTAACCCTAACCCTAACCCTAAACCTAACCCTAACCCTAACCGTACTCTAACCCTAAAACTAACCCTCACCATAACACTAACCGTACTGTAACCCTAACCGGTACAATAACCCTAACCCGTAACCTAACCTAACCCTAACCCGA
Source organism: Urocyon cinereoargenteus (assembly GCA_032313775.1). Taxonomy (NCBI): domain Eukaryota; kingdom Metazoa; phylum Chordata; class Mammalia; order Carnivora; family Canidae; genus Urocyon; species Urocyon cinereoargenteus. The sequence continues at coordinate 76,280,805 of JAVLSZ010000008.1, forward strand.
AACTTAACCCGTAGGCTAACCCTACCCTGTACCCTAAACCTAACCCTAACCTTTACTCTAAACCTAACCCTAACCCTAACCCTATCCGTACTCTAACCTTAACCCTAACCCTAAACCTAACACTAACCCTAACCCTTACTCTAACACTAAGCCTAAAACTAAATGTAACCCTAACCCGTACTCTAACCCTAACCCGTTCCCTAACACTTACCCTAACCCTAACACTATCCCTAACCCCTACTCTAACCCTAAACCTAACCCTAACTCTAACCCTAACCCGTACTATAAGCCTAAACCTAAACCTAACCCTAAACTTAACACTAACCCATACTCTAACCCTATCCTGTAGCCTAACACTAACTCTAACCCTAACCCCTAACCCTAACCTTAACCCTAACCCTTACCCTAACCGGTACCCAAACGGTAAAAGTAACCCGTACCCTAACACTAACCCAAACCCGTACTCTAACCCTAACCCTAACTCTAACCCTAAACAGCACCCTAAACTGAACCCTAACCCTAACCCTAACCATAACCCTTAACCATACCTAACCCTAACCCTAACTCGTACCCTAACCCTAACACTGACCCTAAACCTAACCCGTACCCTAACCCTAACCCGTACCCTAACCCTAACCCTATCCGTACTCTAACCCTAACCCTAACCCTATCCCGTACTCTAAACCTAACCCTAACTCTAACCCTAACCCGTACCCTAACCCTAAACCTAACCCTAACACTAACACTACCCCGTACTCTAACCCTAACCCTAACACTAACCGTAACCCGAACCCGTACCCTAAACCTCACTCTAACCCTACCTCGTTCCCTAAAACTAACCCTAACCCTGACCCTAACACTAACCCTATCCCGTACCCTAACCCTAAACCTAACCCATACCCTAACGCTAAACGTAACCTTAGCCCGTACCCAAACCCTAACCCGAACCTTAACCCTAAACCTTACCCATACCCTAACCCTACCCGTATCCTAATCCTAACTCTAACCCTAACCCCTAACCCTAAGCCTAACCCTAACCCTTACCCGAACCCATACCCAAACGGTAAACCTAACCCGTACCCTAACACTAACCCAAACCCGTACACTAACCCTAACCATAACCCTAACCCTAACCCTAACCCGCACCCTAAACTTAACCCTAACCCTAACCCAAACCATAACCCTTAACCGTAACCTAACCCTAACCCATAACCTAACCCTAACCCTAACCTTAACCATAACCCTAATCCGTACCCAAACCCTAAAACTAACCCATACCCTAACCCCTACCCTAACGCTAACCCATACCCTAACACTAACCCTAACCCTAACCCTGACGCTAAACCTAACCCTAACCCTTACACTAACCCTAACCCTAACCCAACCTGCACCCTAAAACTAACCCTAACCAGTACCCTAACCCTAAACCGTAACCTAAACTGAACCCTAATCCTATACTTAATCCGGTCGCTAACCCTATCCCAGACCATAAACCTAACCCTAACCCGTATCGTAACCCTAACCTAACCCTAAGCCTAACCCGTACATTAACCCTTACCCTAACCCTAACACTAACCCTAGCCTGTACTCTAAACCTAACCCTAACCCTAAACCTAACCCGTACCCTTAACCTATCCCTAACCCTAACTCGTACCCTAACCCTAACCCTAAACCTGACCCTAACTCTAACCCGTACCCTAAAACTAACCCATACCTTAACCCTAACCATAAACCTAACCCTAACCCTATCCCGTACCCTAAACCTAACCCTAACCCTTGACCTAACCCGTACCCAAACTTATCCCGTACCCTAACCCTAACCCTAACCCGTACCCAAACCCTAACAGTAACCCTAACCCATACCCTAGAGCTAACCCTAACCCTAACCCTAAGACTAACCCGCACCCTAAACCTAAAACTAACACTAACCCTAACCATGAACCTTACCCGTACCCTAACCCTAACCCATAACCTAACACTAACCCGAACCTTAACCGTAATTCTAACCCGTAACCTAACCCTAAAACTAACCCGTACCCTAACCCCAACCCTAACCCTAAACCGTACCATAACCCTATCCCTAACCCTAACACTGACCCTAAACCTAACCCTGACCCGTACCCTAACCATAACACGCACCTAAACTTAACCCTACCCCTGACCCTAACTCTAACCCATAACCTAAACCAAACTCTAACCGTAAACTTAACCCGTACACTAACCCTATCCTGTACCCTAACCCTAACCCTAACCCTATCCGTACACTAACCCTAAACCTAAACCTAACACTAACTCTAACCCGTATTTTAACCCTAACCCTAACCCTAAACCTAACTTAACCCGTACTCTAACCCTATCCCGTACCCTAACACTAACCCTTACCCTAACCCTAAACCTAACCCGTACTTTAACCCTAAACGTAAATCTAACCCGTCCCCAAACCCTAACCCTAAGATGTACCCTAACCCTAACCCTAACCCTAACACTTTCCCTAACCCGTACCCAAATGGTAAAACTAACCCATACCCTAAGACTAACCCAAACCCGTACTCTAACCCTAACCCTTACCCTAACACTAACCCTACCACGTACTCTAACCCTAACCCTAACCCTAACCCGTACCCTAACCCTTACCCTAACCCTAACACTAACCCTAACCCGTACTCTAACCCTAACCCTAACACTAACACTAACCCTACCCCGTACTCTAACACAAACCCTAACCCTAACCCTAACCCGTACCCTAACCCTAACCCTAACCATAACCTTAACCCTAAAACTAACCCTAACCCGTACTCTAACCCTAACCGTAACTCTAACCATAACTGTATTCTAACCCTAACCCTAACCCTCACACTAAAAGTAACCCGTACTGTAACACTAACCCGTACCATAACCCTAACACTAACCCTCACACTAACACTAACCCGTACTGTAACACTAACCCGTACCATAACCCTAACCCTAACCCGTACCCTAACCCTAACCCTAATTCGTACCCTAACCCTAAACCTGACCCTAAACCTTACCCTAACCCGTACCCTAATCCTAACCCTAACCCTCACCTAAACCTGACCCAAACCCGTACCCTAACCCTAACGCGCACCTAAACCTAACCCTAAACCGTACCCTAACCCTAACCCATAACCTAAACCTAACCCTAACCCTAAACTTAACCCGTACACTAAACCTATCCCGTACCCTAAACCAACCCTAACCCGTTCTCTAACCCTAACCCTAACCCTAACACTATCTGTACACTAACCCTAAACCTAACACAAACACTAACCCTAACCGGTACTCTAACCCTAACCCTAAACCTAAACCTAACCCTAACCCGTACTCTAACCCTAACCCGGACCCTAACACTAACCCTAACACTATCACTATCCCTATCCTGTACCCTAACCCTAAACGTAACGCTAACCCGTCCCCAAACACTAACCCTAACACGTACCCTAACACTAACCCTAACCCTTACCCTAACCCATACCCAAACGGTAAACCTATCTTGTACCGTAACACTAACCCAAACCCGTACTCTAATCCTAACCCTAACCCTAACTCTAACCCTAACCGTACTCTAACACTAACACTAACCCTAACCCGCACCCTAAACCTAACCATACCCCATACCCTAACCCTAACCCGTAACCTAAACCTAACCCTAACCCTAAACTTATCCCGAACGCTAACCCTATCACATACCCTAAACCTAACCCTAACCCGTAACCTAACCCTAAGCCTAACCCGTACATTAACCCTAACCCTAATCCTAACACCAAACCTACCCCGTAATCTAACCTTAACCCTAAACCTAACCCGTACCCTAACCCTAACTCTAAACCTTTCCCTAACCCTAACACTAACCCTAACCCTTACTCTACCATAACCCTAACCCTTACCTTAACTGTACTCTAACCCTAAACCTAACCCTCACCCTAAACCTAACCCGTAATGTAATCCTAACCCGTAACATAACCCTAACTCTAACCCATACCCTAACCCTAACCCTAACTCATAGCCTAACACTAAACCTGACCCTAACCCTCACCCGTACCCTAAACCATACCCTAACCCTAAATCTAACCCTAAGCATACCCTAAACCTAACCCTAACCCTGACCCTAACCCTAACCCGTACCCTAAACCTAACCCATACCCTAAACATAATCCTAAACCTAACCCTAACCCTAACCCTACCCTAAACCTAACCCTAACCCTTGACCTAAGCCGTACCCAACGCTATCTCGTACCCTAACCCTAACCCTAACCCGTACCCAAACCCTAACAGTAACCCTAACCCATTCCCTAGCGCTAACCCTAACCCTAAACCTAATCCTAACCCGCACCCTAAACCTAAACCTAACCCTAACCCTAACCATCACCCTTACCCGTACCCTAACCCTAACCCATACCCTAACACTAACCCTAACCTTAACCGTAACCCTAACCCATACCCTAACCCTAAAACTAAACCGTACCCTAACCCCAACCCTAACCCTAACCCGCACCTAAAACTAACCCTAACCCATACCCTAAACGTAACCCGTAAACTAAACCTAACCCTAACCCTAAACTTAACCTGAACACTAAACCTATCCCGTACCCTAAACCTAAACCTAACCCGTACACTAACCCTAACCCTAAACCTAACAATATCCGTACACTAACCCTAACCCTAACACTAACCCTAACCCATACTCTAACACTAAACCTAACCCTAAACCTAACCCTAACCTGTAATCTAACACTAACCCGTACCCTAACACTAACCCTTACCCTAACCCTAAACCTAACCCGTACCCTAACCCTAAACGTAACCCTAACCCATACCCAAACCCTAACCCTAACACGTACCCTAAACCTAACCCTAACCCTCGCACTAAACCTAACCCTAACCCTAGACCTAACACGTACACTAACACTATCCCTTATCGTAACCTTAACTCTAACCCGTACCGTAATCCTAAAACTAACCCTAACCCTAACCCTAACCCTAACCCTAACACTAACCCGAATCCGTACTCTAACTCTAACCCTAACCCTAACCATACTGTAACCGTAACCCTAACCCTCACCCTAACCCTAAACCGTACTGTAACCCTAACCCGTACCATAACACTAACCCTAAACCATACCCTAACCCTAACCCTAAATCGTATCCTAAACCTAACCCTAATCCTGACCCTAAACCTAACCCTAACCCGTACCCTAAACCTAACCCGTACTTTAACCCTAACGCTAACCCTAAACCGTACACTAAACCTAACCCTAACACTAAGTCATACCCTAAACCTAACCCTAACCCTGACCCTAAACCTACCCTAACCCATACCCTAAGCATAACCCATACCCTAACCCTAACCCTAAACCTAACCCTAACCTTAACCAATACCCTAAACCTAACCCTAACCCTTGACCTAACCCGTACCCAAACCTATCCCGTACCCTAACCCTAACCCTAACCGTACCCAAAACCTAACAGTAACCCTAAACCATATCCTAGCGCTAACACTAACCCTAACCCTAACTCTAACCATTACCCGTACCCTAACCCTAACCCATACCCTAACCCTAACCCTAAACTTAACCGTAACCCTGACCAGTACCATAAACCTAAAATTAACCCGTACACTAACCCCAACCCTAACCCGTACCCTAACCCTAATCCTAACCCTAGCCCACACCTAACCCTAACCCTAACCCTAACCCTAACCCGTAACCTAAGCCTAACCCTAACCCTAAACTTAACCTGTACGCTAATCCTATCCCGTACCCTTAACCTAACCCTAACACGTAACCTAACCCTAAACCTAACCCTAAGCCTAACCCGTACATTAACCCTAACCCTAACACTAACACTAACCCTACCCCGTACTCTAACCCTAACCCTAACTCTAACCCTAACCCGTACCCTAACCCTCACCCTAAAACTAACCCGTACCCTAACACTAACCCTAACCCTAACCATAACCCTAACACTAACCCTAACCTGTACGCTAACCCTAACCCTAACCCTAACCGTATTCTAACCCTAACCCTAAACCTCACACTAACCCTAACCCATCCTGTAAACCTACCCCGTACCATAAAACTAACCCTAACCAGTACACTCAACCTAACCCTATTTTGTACCCTAAACCTAACACTAACCCTGACCCTAACCCTAACCCTAACCCGTACCCTAAACCTAACCCGTACCCTAACCCTAACCCTAACCCGTACCTATACCTAACCCTAACCCGTACACTAATACTAACCCTAACCCTAAACCTGACCCTAACCCTAAACCTAACCCGTACCCTAAGCCTAACCGATACCCTAACCAACCCTAACCCTAACCCTAACACTAACCCTACCCTGTCCTAAAACCTAACCATAACCCTAACACTAACCCCTACCCGTACCATAACCCTAACACTAACACTAACCCTATCCCGTACTCTAACCCTAACCCTAACCCTTACCCTAACCGTACTCTAACCCGTACCCTAAACCTCACCCTAACCCTAACTCATACCCTAACACTAACCCTAAACCTGACCCTAACCCTAACCCTAACCCGTACTCTAACCCTAACCCTAACCCTAACCCTACCCTAACCCTAACCCTAACACTAACCCTAACCCGTTCTCTAACCCTAACCCTAACCCTAAACCTAACCCTAACCCTAACCGTACTCTAACCCTAAAACTAACCCTCACCATAACACTAACCGTACTGTAACCCTAACCGGTACAATAACCCTAACCCTAACCCGTACCCTAAACCTAACCCGTAACCTAAACCTAAGCCTAACCCTAAACTTAACCTGTACGCTAACCCTATCCCGTACCCTAAACCTAACCCTAACCCGCACCCTAACCCTAACCCTAAATCTAACCCTATCCATACTCTAACCCTAACCTTAACCCTAACCCTAACACTAACCCTAACCCGTACTCTAACACTAACCCTAACCCTAAACGTAACCCTAACCCTTATGCTCACCCTAACCCGTAACCTAACACTAACCCTAAACCTAACACTATCCCTAACCCGTACTCTAACACTAAACCTAAACCTAACTCTAACCCTAACCCGTACTATAACCCTAAACCTAACCCTAACCATACTCTAAACCTAACCATAACCCATACTCTAACCCTATCCCGTAGCCTAACACTAACTCTAACCCCAACCCCTAACCCTAACCCTAACCCTATTCTTTACCCTATCCTGTACCCAAACGGTACACATAATCCGTATTATAATACTAACCCAAACCCGTACTCTAACCCTAACCATAACCCTAACCCTATCCCTAAACCGCACCCTAAACTTAACCCTAACCCTAAACTTAACCCTTAACTGTACCCTAACCCTATCCCACACCCTAACCCTAACCCTAACTTTAACCATAACCCTAAACCGTAACCTAACCCTAAAAGTAACCCGTACCCTAACCCCAACCCTAACCCTAACCCATACCCTAACACTAACCCTAACACTAACCCTGAACCTAAACTTAACCCTAACCCGTACACTAACACTAACACTAACCCTAACCCGCACCCTAAACCTAACCATACCCCATACCCTAACCCTAACCCGTAACCTAAACCTAACCCTAACCCTAAACTTATCCCGAACGCTAACCCTATCACATACCCTAAACCTAACCCTAACCCGTAACCTAACCCTAAGCCTAACCCGTACATTAACCCTAACCCTAATCCTAACACCAAACCTACCCCGTAATCTAACCTTAACCCTAAACCTAACCCGTACCCTAACCCTAACTCTAAACCTTTCCCTAACCCTAACACTAACCCTAACCCTTACTCTACCATAACCCTAACCCTTACCTTAACTGTACTCTAACCCTAAACCTAACCCTCACCCTAAACCTAACCCGTAATGTAATCCTAACCCGTAACATAACCCTAACTCTAACCCATACCCTAACCCTAACCCTAACTCATAGCCTAACACTAAACCTGACCCTAACCCTCACCCGTACCCTAAACCATACCCTAACCCTAAATCTAACCCTAAGCATACCCTAAACCTAACCCTAACCCTGACCCTAACCCTAACCCGTACCCTAAACCTAACCCATACCCTAAACATAATCCTAAACCTAACCCTAACCCTAACCCTACCCTAAACCTAACCCTAACCCTTGACCTAAGCCGTACCCAACGCTATCTCGTACCCTAACCCTAACCCTAACCCGTACCCAAACCCTAACAGTAACCCTAACCCATTCCCTAGCGCTAACCCTAACCCTAAACCTAATCCTAACCCGCACCCTAAACCTAAACCTAACCCTAACCCTAACCATCACCCTTACCCGTACCCTAACCCTAACCCATACCCTAACACTAACCCTAACCTTAACCGTAACCCTAACCCATACCCTAACCCTAAAACTAAACCGTACCCTAACCCCAACCCTAACCCTAACCCGCACCTAAAACTAACCCTAACCCATACCCTAAACGTAACCCGTAAACTAAACCTAACCCTAACCCTAAACTTAACCTGAACACTAAACCTATCCCGTACCCTAAACCTAAACCTAACCCGTACACTAACCCTAACCCTAAACCTAACAATATCCGTACACTAACCCTAACCCTAACACTAACCCTAACCCATACTCTAACACTAAACCTAACCCTAAACCTAACCCTAACCTGTAATCTAACACTAACCCGTACCCTAACACTAACCCTTACCCTAACCCTAAACCTAACCCGTACCCTAACCCTAAACGTAACCCTAACCCATACCCAAACCCTAACCCTAACACGTACCCTAAACCTAACCCTAACCCTCGCACTAAACCTAACCCTAACCCTAGACCTAACACGTACACTAACACTATCCCTTATCGTAACCTTAACTCTAACCCGTACCGTAACCCTAAAACTAACCCTAACCCTAACCCTAACCCTAACCCTAACACTAACCCGAATCCGTACTCTAACTCTAACCCTAACCCTAACCATACTGTAACCGTAACCCTAACCCTCACCCTAACCCTAAACCGTACTGTAACCCTAACCCGTACCATAACACTAACCCTAAACCATACCCTAACCCTAACCCTAAATCGTATCCTAAACCTAACCCTAATCCTGACCCTAAACCTAACCCTAACCCGTACCCTAAACCTAACCCGTACTTTAACCCTAACGCTAACCCTAAACCGTACACTAAACCTAACCCTAACACTAAGTCATACCCTAAACCTAACCCTAACCCTGACCCTAAACCTACCCTAACCCATACCCTAAGCATAACCCATACCCTAACCCTAACCCTAAACCTAACCCTAACCTTAACCAATACCCTAAACCTAACCCTAACCCTTGACCTAACCCGTACCCAAACCTATCCCGTACCCTAACCCTAACCCTAACCGTACCCAAAACCTAACAGTAACCCTAAACCATATCCTAGCGCTAACACTAACCCTAACCCTAACTCTAACCATTACCCGTACCCTAACCCTAACCCATACCCTAACCCTAACCCTAAACTTAACCGTAACCCTGACCAGTACCATAAACCTAAAATTAACCCGTACACTAACCCCAACCCTAACCCGTACCCTAACCCTAATCCTAACCCTAGCCCACACCTAACCCTAACCCTAACCCTAACCCTAACCCGTAACCTAAGCCTAACCCTAACCCTAAACTTAACCTGTACGCTAATCCTATCCCGTACCCTTAACCTAACCTTAACACGTAACCTAACCCTAAACCTAACCCTAAGCCTAACCCGTACATTAACCCTAACCCTAACACTAACACTAACCCTACCCCGTACTCTAACCCTAACCCTAACTCTAACCCTAACCCTAACCCTAACCCTAACCCTAACCCTAACCCTAACACTAACCCTACCCTGTACTCTAACCCTAACACAAACCCTAACCCTAACCCGGACCCTACCCTAACCCTAACCCTAACCCTAACACTAACCCTAACCCGAACCCTAAACCTTACCCTAACCCTAAACCTAACCTTAACCGTACTCTAACCCTAACCCTAACCCTCACCCTAACCCTAACTCGTAATGTAAACCTAACCCGTACCATAACCCTAACCATAACCCTAAACTTAACTGTAACCCTGACCCGTACCCTAACCCTAAAACTAACCCGTACCCTAACCCCAACCTTACCCCTAAACTGTACCCTAACCCTAACCCGTAACCTAAACCTAACCCTAACCCGAAACTTAACCCGTAGGCTAACCCTATCCCGTACCATAAACCTAACCCTAACCTTTACTCTAAACCTAACCCTAACCCTAACCCTATCCGTACTCTAACCTTAACCCTAACCCTAAACCTAACACTAACCCTAACCCGTACTCTAACACTAAGCCTAAAACTAAATGTAACCCTAACACGTACTCTAACCCTAACCCGTTCCCTAACACTTACCCTAACCCTAACACTATCCCTAAACCCTACTCTAACCCTAAACCTAACCCTAACTCTAACCCTAACCCGTACTATAACCCTAAACCTAACCCTAACCCTAAACTTAACACTAACCCATACTCTAACCCTATCACGTAGCCTAACACTAACTCTAACCCTAACCCCTAACCCTAACCTTAACCCTAACCCTTACGCTAACCCGTACCCAAACGGTAAAAGTAACCCGTACCCTAACACTAACCCAAACCCGTACCCTAACCCTAACCCTAACCCTAACCCTAACCCTAACCCTAACCCTAAACAACACCCTAAACTTAACCCTAACCCTAACCCTAACCATAACCCTTAACCGTACCTAACCCTAACCCTAACTCGTACCCTAACCCTAACACTGACCCTAAACCTAACCCGTACCCTAACCCTAACCCGTACCCTAACCCGTACCCTAACCCTAACCCTATCCGTACTCTAACCCTAACCCTAACCCTATCCCGTACTCTAAACCTAACCCTAACTCTAACCCTAACCCGTACCCTAACCCTAACCCTAAACAACACCCTAAACTTAACCCTAACCCTAACCCTAACCATAACCCTTAACCGTACCTAACCCTAACCCTAACTCGTACCCTAACCCTAACACTGACCCTAAACCTAACCCGTACCCTAACCCTAACCCGTACCCTAACCCGTACCCTAACCCTAACCCTATCCGTACTCTAACCCTAAACCTAACCCTATCCCGTACTCTAAACCTAACCCTAACTCTAACCCTAACCCGTACCCTAACCCTAAACCTAACCCTAACACTAACACTACCCCGTACTCTAACCCTAACCCTAACACTAACCGTAACCCGAACCCGTACCCTAAACCTCACTCTAACCCCACCTCGTTCCCTAAACGTAACCCTAACCCTGACCCTAACCCTAACCCTAACCCGTACCCTAAACCTAACCCATACACTAACCCTAAACCTAAACCTAACCCTAACCCTGTCCCGTAACCTAAACCTAACCCTAACCCTTGTCCTAACCTGTACCCAACCCTATCCCGTATCCTAACTCTAACCCTAACCTTAACCCTGACCCTAAACCTAACCCTAACCCTTACACTAACACTAACCCTAACCCAACCCGCACCCTAAACCTAACCCGTACCCTAACCCTAACCCGTAACCTAAACTGAACCCTAACCCTAAACTTAAACCGTTCGCTAACCCTATCCCGTACCCTAAACCTAACCCTAAACCGTATCCTAACCCGAACCTACGCCTAAGCCTAACTCTTACTTTAAACCCAACCCTAAACCTAACACTAACCCTACCCTGTACTCTAACCCTAACCCTAACCCTCACCCATACCCTAAACCTAACCCTAACCCTAACTCGTACCCTATCCCTAACAGTAAAACTGACGCTAACCCTAACCCTGACCCTGAACCTAACACTAACCCTAAACCTAACCCTAACCATAACCCGTACCCTAAACCTAACCCTAACCCTTGACCTAACCCGTATCCAACCCTATCCCATACACTACCCCTAACCGTAACCCGTACCCAAAACCTAACAGTAACCCTAACCCATACCTTAGCGCTAACCCTAACCCTAAGCCTAAGCCTAACCCGCACCCTAAACCTAAACCTAACCCTAACACTAACATAATCCTTACCCGTACCCTAACCCTAACCCACACCCTAACACTAACCCTAACCTTAACTGTAACCCTTACCCGTACCCTAACCCTAAAACTAACCCGTTCCCTAACCCAAACGCTAACCCTAACCCGTACCATAATCCTATTCCTAACCCTAACCCTGACCCTAAACATAACCCTAACCCGTACCCTAATCCTAACCCGCACCTAAACCTAACCCTAACCCGTACCCTAACTCTAAACCATAACCTAAACCTGACCCTAACCCTAAACTTAACCCGTACACTAACCCTATTCTGTACCCTAAACCTAACCCAAACCCGTACTCTAGCCCTAACCCTAACCCTAAACCTAACCCTAAACAGCACCCTAACCTTAACCCTAACCCTAACCCTAACCCTAACCATAACCCTTAACCGTACCCAACCCTAACCCTAACTCGTACCCTAACCCTAAGACTGACCCTAACCCTAACCCGTACCCTAAAACTCACCCGTACTTTAACCCTAACCCTAACCCAACCCGTAACCTAAACCTAACCCTAACACTAAATCGTACCCTAAACCTAACCATAACCCTGACCCTAACCCTAACCCTAACCCGTACCCTAAGCATAAACCATACCCTAACCCTAACCCAAAACCTAACCCTAACCCTAACTCGTACCCTAAACCTAACACTAACCCTTGACCTAACCAGTACCCAAACCTAACCCGTATCCTAACCCTAACCTTTACCCGTACCCAAACCCTAACAGTAATGCTAACCCATAACCTAGCGCTAACCCTAACCCTAATCCTAACCGGGAACCTAAACCTAACCCTAAGGCTGACCCTAACACTAGGTCTATCCCGTACCTAACCCTAAACTGTACCTGAACCCTAACCCTAAACCTATCCCATACGCTAAAACTAAACGTAACCCTAACCCGTACCCAAACCCTAACCCTAACGTGTATTCTAATCCTAAACCTAACCCTAAACCACACACTAAACCTAACCCTAACACTAGACCTAACACGTACACTAACCATATCCCGTACCCTAAACTTAACCCTAACACGTACCATGTCCCTAACACTAACCCTACCCCTAACCCGTACACTAACCCTAACTGAACCTTAACCCTAACCCTAACCCGTACCCTAACACTACCCGTAGCCTATTCCTAACTCTAACCCTAACCCCTAACCCTAAGCCTAACCGTAACCCTTACCCGAAACCGTACCCAAACGGGAAACCTAACCCGTACACTAACACTAACCCAAATCCGTAACCTAACCCTAACCGTAACACTAATCCTAACCCTAAACCTAACCCGCACCCTTAACTTAACCCTAACCCTAACCCAAACCATAACCCTTAACCGTAACCTAAACTTAACCCATAACCTAACCCTAAGCCTAACCTTAACCATAACCCTAATCGTAACCTAACCCTAAGACTAACCTGTAACCTAACCCAATCCTAACCCTAACCCGTAACCTAACACTAACCCTAACCCTATCCCTGACCCTAAACCTAACCCTAACCCTTACACTAACCCTAACCCTAACCCAACCCGCACCCTAAACCTAACCCTAAGCCGTACCCTAACCCTAACCCGTAACCTAAACCGAACCCTAACCCTAAACTTAAACCGTTCGCGAACCCTATCCCGTACCCTAAACCTAACACTAAACCGTATCCTAACCCTAACCTACCCCTAAGCCTAACCCGTACTTTAAACCCAACCCTAACCCTAACACTAACCCTACCCCGTACTCTAACCCTAACCCTAACCCTAACCCTCACCAGTACCCTAAACCTAACCCTAACCCTAACTCGTTCCCTATCCCTAACAGTAAACCGGACCCTAACCCTAACCCTAACCCGTACCCTAAACCTAACCCATACCCTAAACCTAACCTTAAACCTAACTCTAACCCTAACCCGTACCCTAAACCTAACCCTAACCCTTGACCTAACCCGTACCCAACCCTATCCCGTACCCTAACCCTAACCCGTACCCAAAACCTAACAGTAACCCTAACCCATACCTTAGCGCTAACCCTAAACGTAACTCTAAGCCTAACCCGCACCCTAAACCTAACCCTAACCCTAACCCTAAGCATAACCCTTACTGTACCCTATCCCTAACCCATACCCTAACACTAACCCTAACCTTAAATGTAACCTGAACCCGTACCCTAACCCTAAAACTAACCCGTACCCTAACCCAAACGCTAACTCTAACCCGTACCATAATCCTATCCCTAACCCTAACCCTGACCCTAAACCTAACCCTAACCCGTACCCTAACTCTAACCCATTCGTAAACCTAAACCTAACCCTAAACTTAACCCGTACACGAACCTTATTCTGTACCCTAAACCTAACCCTAACTCATACCCTAACCCTAACCCTAACCCTAACCCTATCCGTACACTAAACCTAACCCTAACCCTAACACTAACCCTAACCCGTACTCTAACCCTAACCATAACCCTAAACCTAACCCTAACCCGTGCTCTAACCCTATCCCGTACCCTAACACTAACGCTTATCCTAACCCTAAACCTAACCCGTACCCTAACCCTAAACGAAAACCTAACCCTACCTAAACCCTAACACTAACACGTACCCTAACCCTAACCCTAACCCTAACCCTTACCCTAACCCGCACCCAAACGGTAAACCTGACTCATACCCTAACACTAACCCAAACCCATACTCTAACTCTAACCCTAACCCGAACACTAAACTGCAAACCTAAACTTAACCCTAACCCTAACCTTAACCCTTAACCGTACCCTAACCCTAACCCTAACTCGTACCCTAAAACTAACGCTTAACCTAACACTCACCCATACCCTCAACCTAACCCGTACCAACCCTAACGCTAACCCTAACCATAACCTGTACACTAATCCTTACCCTAACCTTAACTTGTACCCTAACCCTAACCCCAACCCTGACCCTAACCCTAACCCTAACCCGTACCCTAAACCTAACCCATACCCTAATCCTAACCCTAAAACTAACCCTAACCCTATCCCGTACCCTATACCTAACCCAAACGCTTGTCCTAACCTGTACCCAACCCTATCCTGTACCCTAACCTTAACCCTAACCCGTACCCAAAACCTAAGAGTAACCGTAACCCATAACCTAGCGCTAACCGTAACCCTAACCCTAAGCCTAACCCGCACCCTAAACCTAAACCTAACCCTAACCCTAACCATAACCCTTACCCGTACCCTAACCCTAACCAATACCCTAACCCTAACCCACACCTAAACAGTACCCTAACCCGTACCCTAACCCTAACCCGTAACCTAAACCTAAACCTAACCCTAAACTTATCCCGTACACTAACCCTATCCCGTACCCTAAACGTAACCCTAACCTGTACCCTAAACCTAACCCTAACCGTAAACCTATCCGTACACTAACCCTAACCCTAACCCTAACACTAACCCTATCCCATACTCTAACCCTAACCCTAACCCTAACCCTAACACTAACCCTAACTTGTACTCTAACACTAACCCTAACCCTAAACATAACCCTAAACCGTACTCTAATTCTAACCCAGACCCTAACACTATCCTTAACCCTAACACTATCCCTAACCCGTACCCTAACCCTAAACGTAACCCTAACCCTTACCCAAACCCTAACCCTAACACGTACCCTAACCCTAACCCTAACCCACACACTAAAACTAACCCTAAACCTAGACCTAACACGTACACTAAACCTATCCAGTACCGTAACCTTAACTCTAACCCGTACCATAAACCTAACCCTAACCCTAACCCAAACCCTAAACCTAACACTAACCCGTAGACTAAACCTAACCCGAACCCTAACCCTAACCCTAACCCGTACCCTAAACCTAACCCATACCCTTACCCTAACCCTAAACCTAACCCTAACCCTAACCCGTACCCTAAACCTAACCCTTGACCTAACCCGTACCCAAACCTATCCCGTACCCTAACCCTCACCCTAACCCATACCCGAACCCTAACAGTAACCCTAACCCATAACCTAGCGCTAAACCTAACCCTAACCCTAACCCTAACCCGGACCCTAAACCTAACCCTAACGCTGACCCTCACACTAACCCTATCCTGTACCCTAACCCTAAACTGTACCCGAACCCTAACCCTAAACCTAACCCATACCCTAACCCTAAACTAAACCCTAGCCCGTACCCAAACCCTAAACCTAACGCGTATCCTAACCCTAAACCTAACCCTAAACCACACACTAAACCTAACCCTAACCCTAAACGTAAAACGTACACTAAGCCTATCCCGTAACCTAACCTTAACCCTAACCCGTACCATGTCCCTAACACTAACACTAACCCTAACCTGTACACTAACCCTAACTGAACCTTAACCCTAACCCTAACCCGTACCCTAATCCTACCCGTAGCCTATTCCTAACTCTAACCCTAACCCCTAACCCTAAGCCTATCCGTTACCCTTACCCGAACCCGTACCCAAACGGTAAACCTAACCCGTACCCTAACACTAACCCAAATGCGTACTCTAACCCTAACCGTTACCATAAACCTAACCCTAACCCGTACCCTAAACTTAACCCTAACTCTAACCCAAACCATAACCCTTAACCGTAACCTAACCCTAACCCATAACCTAACCCTAACCCTAACCTTAACCATAACCCTAATCCGTAACCTAACCGTAAAACTAACCTGTACCCTAAACCCAATCCTAACCCTAACCACTACCCTAACACTAACCCTAACCTTAACCCTGACCCTAAACCTAACCCTAACCCTTACACTAACACTAACCCTAACCCAACCCGCACCCTAAACCTAAACCGCACCCTAACCCTAACCCGTAACCTAAACTGAACCCTAACCCTAAACTTAAACCGTTCGCTAACCCTATTCCGTACCCTAAACCTAACCCTAAACCGTATCCTAACCCGAACCTACCCCTAAGTGTAACTCGTACTTTAAACCCAACCCTAACCCTAACACTAACCCTACCCCGTACTCTAACCCTAACCCTAACTCTAACCCTCACCCATACCCTAAACCTAACCCTAACCCTAACTCGTACCCTATCCCTAACAGTAAAACTGACCCTAATCCTAAACCTAACCCATACCCTAAACCTAACCCATACCCTAAACCTAACCCTAACCCTAACCCATACCCTAAACCTAACCCTAACCCTTGACTCAACCCGTACCCAACCCTATCCCATACACTACCCCTAACTGTAACCGGTACCCAAAACCTAACAGTAACCCTAACCCATACCTTAGCGCTAAACCTAACCCTAAGCCTAAGCCTAACCCGCATCCTAAACCTAAACCTAACATTAACACTAACATAATCCTTACCCGTATCCTAACCCTAACCCATACCCTAACACTAACCCTAACCTTAACTGTAACCCTTACCCGTACCCTAACCCTAAAACTAACCCGTTCCCTAACCAAAACGGTAACCCTAACCCGTACCATAATCCTATCCCTATCCCTAACCCTGACCCTAAACATAACCCTAACCCATACCCTAACCCTAACCCGCACCTAAACCTAACCCTAACCCATACCCTACCTCTAACCCATAACCTAAACCTAACCCTAACCCTAAACTTACCCTGTACACTAACCGTATTCTGTACCCTAAACCTAACCCAAACCCGTACTCTAACCCTAACCCTAACCCTAACCCTAAACAGCACCCTAACCTTAACCCTAACACAAACCCTAACCATAACCCTTATCCGTACCTAACCCTAACCCTAACTCGTACCCTAACCCTAACACTGACCCTAACCCTAACCCGTACCCTAACCCTATCCGTACACTAAACCTAACCCTAACCCTAACACTAACCCTAACCCGTACTCTAACCCTAACCCTGACCCTAACCCTAAACCTAACCCTAACCCTATCCCATACCCTAAACCTAACCCTAACCCTTGTCCTAACCCGTACCCAACCTTATCCCGTATCCTAACTCTAACCCTAACCCGTACCCAAACCCTAAGAATAACCCTAACCAATACCCTAGCGCTAAACCTAAACCTTACCGTGACCCTAACCATAACCCTTACCCGTACCCTAACCCTAACCCATAACCTAACACTAACCCTAACCTTAACCGTAACCCTAACCCATACCCTAACCCTAAAACTAACCCATACCATAACCCCAACCATAACCCTAACCCGTACCATAACCCTATCCCTAAACCTAACCCTGACCTTAAACCTAACCCTAACCCGTACCCTAAGCCTAACCCGCACCTAAACCTAACCCTAACCCGTACCCTTACCCTAACTGAACCTTAACCCTAACCCTAACCCGTATCCTAACCCTACCCGTAGCCTATTCCTAACTCTAATCCTAACCCCTAACCCTAAGCCTAACCGTAACCCTTACCCAAACCCGTACCCAAACGGTAAACCTAACCCGTACCCTAACACTAACCCAAATCCGTACACTAACCCTAACCGTAACCCTAACCCTAACCCTAACCCGCACCCTAAATTTAACTCTACCCCTAACCCAAACCATAACCCTTAACCGTAACCTAACACTAACCCATACCCTAACCCTAACTCTAACCTTAACCATAACCCTAAACCGTACCCTAACTCTAAAACTAACCCAAACCCTAACCTCAACCCTAACACTAATCCGTACCCTAACACTAAACCTAACCCTAACCCTGACACTAAACCTAACCCTAACCCTTACACTAACCCTAACCCTAACCCTAACCCGCACTCTAAACCTAACCCTAACCCGTACCCTAACCCTAACCCGTAACCTAAACCTAACCCTAACCCTAAACTTAACCCGTACGCTAACCCTATCCCTTACCCTAAAGCTAACCCTAACCCGTATCCTAACCCTAAACCTAAACCTTAGGCTAACCCGTTCATTAACCCTAACCCTAACACTAACCCGCACCCTAACACTAAACCTAAACCGTACTCTAACCCTAACCATAACCCTAACCATACTCTAACCCTAACCGTAACCCTCACCCTAACCCTAACCCATAGTGTAACCCTAACCCATACCATAACCTTAACGCTAACCCGTACCCTAACCCTAACCCTAATTCGTACCCTAACTCCAACCCTAACACTGACCCTAAACCTAACCCTAACCCGTACCCTAAGCCTAACCTGTACTTTAACCCTAACCCTAACCCTAACCCGTACACTAAACCACCCCTAACACTAACTCGTACCCTAAACCTAAACCTAACCCTGACCCTAACCCTAACCCGTATCCTTAGCATAACCCATACCCTAAACCTAAACCTAACCCTAACCCTAACCCTAACCCATAACCTAAACCTAACCCTAACCCTTGAACTAACCCGTACCCAAACCTATCCCGTACCCAAACCCTAACCCTAAACCATACCCAAACACTAACAGTAACCCTAAACCATACCCTAACGCTAACCCTAACCCTAACCCTAACCCTAACCCTAACCCTAACCATACTCTAACACTAACCTTAACTCTCACCCTAACCCTACCCCGTACTGGAACCCTAAACCGTACCATAACCCTAAACCTAACCCGTACCCTAACCCTAACCATAACTCGTACCCTAACCCTAACCCTAACCCTTACCCTAAACCTAACCCTAACCCGTACCCTAAACCTCACCCGTACTTTAACCCTAACCCTAACCCAACCCGTAACCTAAACCTAACCCTAACACTAACACTTACCCTAAACTTAACCATAACCCTAACCCTAACCCTAACCCTAACCCGTAACCTAAGCATAACCCATACCCTAACCCTAACCCTAAACCTAACCCTAACCCTAACTCGTACCCTAAACCTAACCCTAACACTTGACCTAACCCGTACCCAAACCTAACGCGTACACTAACCCTAACCCTAACCCGTACCCAAACCCTAACAGTAACCCTAACCCATAACCTAGCACGAACCCTAATCCTAACCCTAACCCGGACCCTATACCTAACCCTAACCCTGACCCTAACACTAGCCCTATCCCGTACCTAACCCTAAACTGTACCCGAACCCTAACCCTAAACCTAACCCATACCCTAACACTAAACGTAACCCTAACCCGTACCCAAACCCTAAACCTAATGCGTATTCTAACCCTAAACCTAACCCTAAACCACACACTAAACCTTACCCTAACACTAGACCTAACACGTACACTAACCATATCCCGTAACCTAAACTTAACCCTAACCCGTACCGTGTCCCTAACACTAACCCTACCCCTAAACCGTACACTAACCCTAACTGAACCTTAACCGGTAACCTAACCCGTACCCTAACCCTACCCGTAGCCTATTCCTAACTCTAACCCTAACCCCTAACCTTAAGCCTAACCATAACCCTTACCCAAACCGTACCCAAACGGGAAACCTAACCCGTACACTAACACTAACCCAAATCCGTAATCTAACCTTAACCATAACCCTAACCCTAACCCGCACCCTAAACTTAACCCTAACCCTAACCCAAACCATTACCCTTAACTGTAACCTAACCCTAACCCATAACCTAGCCCTAAACCTAACCTTAACCATTACCCTAATCCGGAACCTAACCTTAAAACTAACCCGTACCTTAACCCCAATCCTAACCCTAACCCGTAACATAACACCAACCCTAACCCTAACCCTGACCCTAAACCTAACCCTAACCCTTACACTAACCCTAACCCTAACCCAACCCGCACCCTAAACCTAACGCTAACCCGTACCCTAACCCTAACCCGTAACCTAAACCGAACCCTAACCCTAAACTTAAACCGTTCACTAACCCTATCCCATACCCTAAACCTAACCCTAAACCGTATCCTAACCCTAACCTACCCCTAAGCCTAACCCGTACTTTAAACCCAACCCTAACCCTAACACTAACCCTACCCCGTACTCTAACCCTAACCCTAACCCTAACCCTCACCAGTACCTTAAACCTAACCCTAACTCTGACTCGTACCCTATCCCTAACAGTAAACTGGACCCTAAACCTAACCCTAACCAGTACCCTAAACCTAACCCATACCCTAAACCTAACCCTAAACCTAACTCTAACCCTAACCCATATCCTAAACCTAACCCTAACCCTTGACCTAACCCGTACCCAACCCTATTCCGTACCCTAACCCTAACCCTAAACCGTACCCAAAACCTAACACTAACCCTAACCCATAACTTAGCGCTAACCCTAACCGTAACACTAAGCCTAACCCGCACCCTAAACCTAAACCTAACCCTTACCCTAACCATAACCCTTACCCGTACCCTAACCCTAACCCTAACCCGTACCCAAACCCTAACAGTAACCCTAACCCATAACCTAGCGCTAACCCTAACCCTAATCCTAACCAGGACCCTAAACCTAACCCTAACCCTGACCCTAACACTAGCCCTATCCCATACCTAACCCTAAACCGTACCCGAACCCTAACCCACCCCTAAGCCTAACCTGTACTTTAACCACAACCCTAAACCTAACACTAACCCTACCCCGTACTCTAACCCTAACCCTAACCCAACACTCACCCGTTCGCTAAACCTAACCCTAAGACTAACTCGTACCCTATCCCTAACAGTAAAACTGACCCTAACCCTAACCCTAACCCCTACCCTAAAACTAACCCATACCCTAAACCTAACCCTTACCCTAACCTGTACCCTAAACCTAACCCTAACCCTTGACCTAACCATACCCAACCCTATCCCGTACGCTAACCCTAACCCTAACCCGTACCCAAAACCTAACAGTAACCCTAACCCATACCTTAGCGCTAACCCTAACCCTAGCCCTATGCCTAACCCGCACCCTAAACCTATACCTAACCCTAACCCTAACCATAACCCTTACCCGTACCCTAACGCTAAACCATACCCTAACACTAACACTAACATTAACTGTAAACCTAACCCGTACCCTAACCTTAAAACTAACCCGTACCCTAACCCAAACACTAACCCTAACCCGTACCATAATCCTATCCCTAACCCTAACCCTGACCCTAAACCTAAACCTAACCCGTAACCTAACCCTAACCCTAAACCTAACCCTATCCGTAAACTAACCCTAACCCGTACTCTAAACCTAACCCTAACCCTAAACCTAACCCTAAACCGAACTCTAACCCTAACCCATACTCTAACACTAACCCTAACCCTAACACTCACCCTAACCCGTACTCTAACCCTCAACCTAAACTTAACTTTAACCCTAAACTGAACTATAACCCTAACACTAACCCTAACCCTAACCCTAATCATAACCCTAACCTGTACATTAACCCTATCCCGTAGGCTAACACTAACTCTAACCCTAACCCCTAAACCTAACCCTAAACCTTACCCTATCCCGTACCCAAAGGTAAACCTAAACCGTAACCTAACACTAACCCAAACCCGTACTCTAACACTAACCCTAACCCTAACCCTAACCCTAAACCGCACCCTAAACTTAACCCTAACCCTAACCATAACCATAACCCTTAACCGTACCCTAACCCTAACCCTAACCCTAACTTTAACCCTAACCCTAACCCGTACCCTAACCCTAACCCATACCCTAACACTAACCCTAACCTTAACCGTAACCCTAACCCTAACCCGTACCCTAACCCTAAAACTAACCCGTACTCTAATCCCAACCCTAACCCTAACCCATACCATAACCCTATCCCTAACCCAAACCCTGACCCTAAACCTAACCCTAACTTGTACCCTAACCCTAACCCGCACCTAAACCTAGCCCTAACACATACCCTAACCCTAACCCGTAACCTAAACCTAACCCTAACCCTAAACTTAACCTGTACACTAACCCTATCCCGTACCCTAAACCTAACCCTAACCCGTACCCTAACCCACACACTAACGCTAATCTTATCCGGAAACTAACCCTAACCCGAACCCTAACACTAAACCTATACCGTACTCTAACCCTAACCCTAAACCTAAACCTAACCCTAACCCGTACTCTAACCCTAACCCGAACCCTAACACTAATCCTTACCCTAACCCTAAACCTAACCCATACCCTAACCCTAAACGTAACCCTAACCCGTCCCCAAACCCTAACCCTAAAACATACCCTAACCCTAAACCAAACCCTAACCCGCACACTAAACCTAACCCTAACCCTAGACCTAACATGTACACTAACCCTATCCCGTAACCCAAACTTAACCCTAACCCGTACCATAACCCTAAACCTAACCCTAAACCTAACCTAACCCTAACCATAACCCTAACCCTAACCCGTACACTAACCCTATCCCGAACCCTAACCCTAACCCTAACCCGTACCCTAACAATGCCTGTAGCCTAATCCTAACTCTAACACTAACCCCAAACCCTAACCCTAACTCTTACCCTAACCCGTACCCAAAAGGTAAACCTAACCCATACCCTAACACTAAGCCAATCCCGTACTCTAACCCTAACCCTTACACTAATCCTAGCTCTAACCCTAACCCGCACCCTAAACCCAACCCTAACCCGTACCCTAACCCTAACCCAAATCTAAACCTACCCCTAACCCTAAACTTAACAAGTACGCTAACCCTATTCCATACCTTAAACCTAACCCTAACCCGTATCCTAACCCTAAACCTAACCCTAAGCCTAAGCTGTACATTAACCCTAACCCTAACCTTAACACTAACCCTACCCCGTACTCTAACACTAACCCTAACCCTAAGCAGTACCCTAACCCTAACCCTAACCCTGACCCTAACCCTAACCCTAACACGTACCCTTAACCTAACCCATACCCTAACCCTAACCCTAACCCTTGACCTAACCCATACCCAACCCTATCTCGTACCCTAACCCTAACCCTAACCCGTACCCAAACACTAACAGTAACCCTAAGCCATACCCTAACGCTAACCCTAACCATAACCCTAAGCCTAACCCGCACCCTAAACCTAATCCTAACCCTAAACCTAACCCGTACCCTAAGCCTAACCCATACCCTAACCGTAACCCTAAACCTAACCCTAACACTAACCCGTACCCTAAACCTAACCCTAACCCTTGACCTAACCCGTACCCAACCTAATCCCGTAACCTAACCCTAACCCTAAGCCGTACCAAAACCCTAACAGTAACCCTAAACCATAACCTAGTGCTAACCCTAACCCTAACCCTAACTCGCACTCTAAACCTAAACCTACCCCTACCTTAACCATAACCCTTACCCGTACCCAAACCCTAAACCATACCCTAACCCTAACCCTAACCTTAACCGTAACCCTGACCCGTACCCTAACCCTAAAACTGGTCCGTACCCTAAGCGCAACCCTAACCCTAACCGGTACCATAACCCTATTCCTAACCCTAAACCTGACCCTAAACCTAACCCTAAACCGAACCCTAAACCTAACCCTAACCCTAACCCTAACCCTAACCCACACCTAAACCTAACCCTAACCCGTACCCTAATCCTAACCCGTAACCTAAACGTAACCCTAACCCTAAACTTACCCGTACGCTAACCCTATCCATTCCCTAAAACTAACCCTAACCCTAACCCGCCCCTAAACCTAACCCTAAACCTAACCCTAACACTAACTAATCCTAACCTGTACACTAAGCCTAACCCTAACCCTAAACCTAACCCTAAACCGTACTCTAACCCTAACCCGTACCCTAACACTAACCCTAACCCTAACACTAACCCTAAACCGTACTCTAACCCTAACCCTAACCCTAACCGTACTCTAACCCTAACCCTAAACCTCACCCTAACCCTAACCCGTACTGTAAACCTAACCCGTAACATAACCCTAACCCGTACCCGTACCCTAACCCTAACCCTAACTCGTACCCTAACCCTAACCCTGACCCTAACACTAAACCTAAACCGTAACCTAAACTTAACCCGAACCCTAACCCTAACCGTAACCCTAACCGTACCCTAAACCTAACCCTAACCTTAACCCTGACCATAACCCTAACCCTAACCCGTACCCTAAACCTAACCCATACCCTAGCCCTAAACCTAAACCTAACCCTAATCCTAACCCGTACCCTAAACCTAACCCTAACACTTGTACCTAACCCGTACCCTCCCCTAACCTGTAACCTAACCCTAACCCTACCCGTACACAAACCCTAACAGTAACCCTAACCCATACCATTGTGCTAACCCTAACCCTAACACTAACACTAACCGCACCCTAAACCTAAACCTAACCCTAACCCTAACCATAACCCTTACCTGTATACTAACCCTAACGCATACCCTAAACCTAACCCTAAGCTTAACTGTAACCCTGATCTGTACCCTAACCTTAAATCTAACCCGTACACTAACCCCATCCCTAACCCTAGCCCGTACCATAACCCTATCCCTAACCCTAACCCTGACCATAACCCTAACTCTTACCCGCACCCTAAACCTAAACCTAAACCTAACCCTAACCATAACCCTTAACTGTACCCTAACCCTAACCTTAACCATAACCCTGACCTGTACCCTAACCCTAAATCTAACCCGTACACTAACCCCAACCCTAAAGCAAAACAGTACGATAACCCTATCCCTAACCCTAACCCTGACCCTAAACCTAACCCTAACCCGTACTCTAACCCTAACCAAAACCCGCACATAATCCTAACCCTAACCCGTACCCTAACCCTAACCCGTACCCTAACCCTAACCCTAACCGTAACCTTATCCGTACACTAACCCTAACCCTAACCCTAACACTAACACTAACCCTAACACGTACTCTAATCCTAAACCTAAAACTAAACCTAACCCTAACCCGTACTCTAACCCTAACCCGTACCCTAACACTAACCCTAACCCTAACACTAACCCTAATTCGTACTCTAACCCTAAACCTAACCTTAACTCTAAACCTAACCCGTACTATAACCCTAACCCTAACCCTAACCCTAACCCTAAACCGTACAGTAACCCTAATCTGTACCCTGACCCTAACCCTAAACCTAACCCTAACCATGACTCTAACCCTAACGCTAACCCGTACCCTAATCCTAAACCGTACTCTAACCCTAACCCTAAACCTAACTCATACCCTAACCCTAAACTTAACGTAACCCGTACCCAAACCCTAACCCTAACACGTACCCTAAACCTAACCCTAACCCTAACCCGCACACTAAACCTAACCCTAACACTACACCTAACACGTATACTAACCCTATCCCGTAACCCAAACTTAACCCTAACTCGTACTGTAACCCTAACCCTAACCCTAACCCGTACACTAAACCTATCCCGAACCGTAATCCTAACCCTAACCCCTACCTTAACAATACACGTAGCCTAATTCTAATTCTAACCCTAAACCCTTACACTAACCCTAACTCTAAACCTAACCCGCACCCTAAACCTAAACCTAACCCGTACCCTAACCCTAACCCATAAACTGAACCTAACCCTAACCCTAAACTTAAGTACGCTAAACCTATCCCATACCTTAAACCTAACCCTAACCTGTATCCTAACCCTAAACCTAACCCTAAGCCCAAGATGTACATTAACCCTAACCCTAACCCAAACACTAAGCCTACCCCGTACTCTAACACTAACCATAACCCTAACCAGTATCCTAACCCTAACCCTAACCCTGACCCTAACCTTAACCCTAACCCATACCCTTAACCTAACCCATACCCTAACCCTAACCCTAACCCGTACCCAAACACTAACAGTAACCCTAAGACATACCCTAACACTAACCGTAACCATAACCCTAAGGCTAACCCGCACCCTAAACCTAACCCTAACCCGTACCCTAACCCTAACCCGTAACCTAAACCTAACCCTAACCCTAAACTTTACCCGTACGCTAACCCTATCCTGTACACTAACCTAACCCTAAACCGTATCCTAACACTAAACCTAACCCTAAGCCTAACCCGTACATTAACCCTAACCCTAACACTAACACTAACCCTACCCCGTACTCTAACATTAACCCTAACCCTAAACCGTACCCTAACCCTAAACCTAACCCTAACCCTAACACTTACCCTAACCCGTACTCTAACCCTAACCCTAACCCTCACCCTACCCTAACACATACTGTAACCCTAACCCGTACCATAACCCTAATCCTAACCCGTACCCTAACCCTAAACCTAAATCGTACCCTAAACCTAACCCTACCCTAACCCTAACCCGTACCCTAAACCTAACCCGTACCCTAACCCTAACCCTAAACCGTACCCTCAACCTAACCCTAATCCTAACTCGTACCCTAACCCTAAACCTAACCCTGACCCTAACCCTAACCCTAACCCGTACCCTAAGCCTAACCCATACCCTAACCCTAACCCTAAACCTAACCCTAACCCTAACCCGTACCCTAAACCTAACCCTAACCCTTGTACCTAACGCGTACCCTACCCTATCCCGTAACCTAACCCTAACCCTACCCGTACCCAAACCCTAACAGTAACCCTAACCCATACCATTGTGCTAACCCTAACCCTAAACCTAACACTAACCCGCACCCTAAACCTAAACCTAACCCTAACCCTAACCATAACCCTTACCCATACCCTAACCCTAACGCATACACTAACCCTAACCTTAACCGTAACCCTGACCTGTACTCTAACCCTAAATCTAACCCGTACACTAACCCCATCCCTAACCCTAACCTGTACCATAACCCTATCCCTAACCCTAACCCTGACCCTAACCCTAACCCTAACCCGCACCCTAAACCTAAACTTAACCCTAACCCTAACCATAACCCTTACCTGTACCCTAACCTTAACGCATACCCTAAACCTAACCCTAACCTTAACCGTAACCCTGACCTGTACCCTAACCCTAAATCTAACCCGTACACTAACCCCAACACTAACCCAAATCCATACCATAACCCTATCCCTAACCCTAACCCTGACCCTTAACCTAACCCTAACCCGTACCCTAACCCTAACCCTAACCCTAAACCGCACGTAAACCTAAACCTAACCCGTACCCTATCCCTAACCCGTAACCTAAACCTACCCCTAAACCAAACTTAACATGTACGCTAACCCTATTCCATACCCTAAACCTAACCCTAACCCTAACCCGTATCCTATCCCTAAACCTAACACTAAACATAACCCGTACATTAACCCTAACACTAACCCTAAAACAAAACCTACCCTGTTCTCTAACACTAACCCTAACCCTAACCCGTACCCTAACACCAACCCTAACCCTGACACTAAACCTAACCCTAACCCATACCCAAACCCTAACAGTAACCCTAACCCATACCCTAGCACTAACCCTAACCCTAACCCTAAGCCTAACCCGCACCCTAAACCTAACCCTAACCCTAACCCGTAACCTAAACCTAACCCTAACACTAAACTTAACCCATACGCTAACCATATCCCGTACCCTAAACCTAACCCTAACCCGTATCCTAACCCTAAACATAAACCTGAGCCTAACCCGTACATTAACCCTAACCCTAACCCTAACACTAAACTTAACCCATACGCTAACCATATCCCGTACCCTAAACCTAACCCTAACCCTAACCCGTACTCTAACCCTAACCCTAACACTAAACCTAACCGTACTCTAATGCTAACCCTAACCCTCACCCTAACACTAGCCCGTACTATAACCATAATCTGTACCATAACCCTAACTCTAAGGCGTACCCTAACCCTAACCCTAACTCGTACCCTAACCCGAACACTAACCCTGACCCCAAACCTAACCCTAACCCGTACCCTAAACCTAACCCGTACCATAACCCTAACCCTAACCCGTACCCTAAATTTAACCTAACCCTAACTCGTACCCTAACCCTAACCCTAAACCTGACACTAACCCTAACCCTAACCCGTACCCTAAGCCTAACCCATACCCTAACCCTAACCCTAAACCTAACCCTAACCCTAACCCGTACCCTAACCCTAACCATAAAACTTGACCTAACCCGTACACAACCCTATCCCGTAACTTAACCCTAAACCTAACCCGTACCCAAACCCTAACATAATCCTAACTCATACCCTAGCACTAACCTAACCCTAACACTAACGCTACCCGCCCCCTAAACCTAAACCTAACCCTAACCCTAACCATAACCCTTACCCGTACCATAACCCTAACCCATACACTAACCCTAACACCTAACCTTAACCGTAAACCTGACCCGTATCATAACCCTAAAACTAACCCGTACCCTAATCCCAACTATAACCCTAACCCGTAACATAACCCTATCCCTAACCCTAACCCTAACCCTAAACCTAACCCTAAACCGAAACCTAACCCTAACCCTAACCCTAACCCTAAACCACACCTAAACCTAACCCTAACCCGTACCCTAACCCTAACCCGTAACCTAAACATATCCCTAACCCTAAACTTAACCCGTCCGCTAACCCTATCCTGTACCCTAAAACTAACCCTAACCCGTACCCTAAACATAACCCTAACCCTAACCCTATCCGTACACTAACCCTAACCAAAACCCTAATATTAACACTAACCCTAACACGTACTCTAAACCTAACCCTAACCCTAAACCTAACCCTAACCCGGACTCTAACCCTAACCAGCACTAACTCTAACCCTAACCATAACACTAACCCTAACACATACTCTAACCCTTTACCTCACCCTAACTCAAAACCTAACCCGTACTATAATCCTAAACCTAACCCTAACCCGTACAGTAACCCTAACTCGTACCCTAACCCTAAACCTAACCCTAAACCTAACCCTAACCCTGACCCTAACCCTAACCCGTTCCCTAACCCTGAATAATACCTTAAATCTAACCCTAAACCTAACCCGTAACCTAACCTAAACATAAGGCTAACCCGTACCCAAACCCTAAACCTAACACGTACCCTAACCCTAAACCTAACCCGCACACTAAACCTAACCCTAACCCTAGACCTAACATGTAACTAACTCTACCCATAACCTAAACTTAACCCTAACCCGTACCGTAAACCTAACACTAACCCAAACCTAACACTAACCCTAACTCTAACCCTAACCCGTACACAACCCTAACCCGTACCCTAACCCTAACCCTAACCCATACCCTAACCCTACCCGTAGCCTAACCCTAACTCTAACCCTAACCTAACCCTAACCCTAAACCTTACCCTAACTCGTACCAAAATGGTAAACCTAACCCGTACCCTAACACTAACCCAACCCGCACTCTAACCCTAACCCTAACCCTAATCCTATCCCACACCCTAAACTTAACCCTAACCCTAACCCAAACCATAACCCTTAACCGTAACCTAACCCTAACCCATACCCTAAACCTAATCCTAACCTTAACCGTAACCCTAACACGTACCCTAACCCTAAAACTAACCCGTACCCTAAACCCAACCCTAACCCTAACCCGTAACCTAATACTAACCCTAAACCTAACCCTGACCCTAAACCTAACCCTAACCCTTACACTAATCCTAACCCTAACCCTAACCCGCACCCTAACCCTAACCTGTAACCTAAACCTAAACTTATCCCGAAACCTAACCCTAAACGTACCCCTAAGCCTAAGCTGTACATTAACCCTAACCCAAACCCTAACACTAACCCTACCCCGTACTCTAACACTAACCCTAACCCTAGCCAGTACCCTAACCCTAACCCAAACCCTGACCTTAACCCTAAACTTAACCCGTACCCTTAACCTAACCCATACCCTAACCCTAACCGTAACCCTTGACCTAACCCATACCCAACCCTATCCCGTACCCTAACCCTAACCCTAAACCTACCCATCCCTAAGAGTAACCCTAAGCCATACCCTAGTGCTAACCCTAACCCTAACCCTAACCCTAACCCTAACTCGCACTCTAAACCTAAACCTAACCCTAAACCTAACCATAACCCTTATCCGTAACCTAACCCTAAACCATACCCTAACCCTAAGCCTAACCTTAACCGTAACCCTGACACGTACACTAACCCTAAAACTGATCCGTACCCTAACCCCAACCCTAACCCTAACCCGTACCATAACCCTATCCCTAACCCTAACCGTGACCCTAAACCTAACCCTAAACCGAACCCTAAACCTAACCCTAACCCTAACCCTAACCCTAACCCGCACCTAAACCTAACCCTAACCCGTACCCTAACCCTAACCCGTAACCTAAACGTAACCCTAACCCTAAACTTACCCGTACGCTAACCCTATCCCTTACCCTAAAACTAACCCTAACCCTAACCCTCCCCTAAACCTAACCCTAACCCTAACCCTAGCCCTAACCCGTAACCTAAATGTAACCCTAACCCTAAACTTACCCATACGCTAACCCTATCCCGTACCCTAAAACTAACCCTAACCCTAACCGGCCCCTAAACCTAACCCTACCCTAACACTAACACTAATCCTAACCTGAACTCTAACCCTAACCCGTACCCTAACACTAACCCTTACCCTAACAATAACCATAACCCGTACTCTAACCCTATACCTAACCTTAACTCAAACCCTAACCCGTACTATAACCCTAACCCTAACCCTAACCCTAACCCTAACCCTAAACCTAACCGTACTCAAACCCTAACCCTAAACCTCACCCTAACCCTAACCCGTACTGTAAACCTAACCCGTAACATAACCCTAACCCGTACCCGTACCCTAACCCTAACGCTAACACGTACCCTAACCCTAACCCTGACCCTAACCCTAACCCTAACCCTAAACCTAAACCTAACCCTAACCCGCACCCTAAACTTAAACCTAACCATAACCCAAAGCGTAAGCCTTAACCGTAACCTAACCCTAACCCACACCCTAACCCTATCCCTATCCTTAAACATAACCATAACCTGTACCCTAACCCTAAAACTAACCCGTACCCTAACCGCAACCCTAAACCTATCCCGTACCCTACCACTAAACCTAACCCAAACTCTGTCCCTGAACCTAACCCCAACCCTTACACTAAACCTAACCCTAACCCGCACTCTAAACCTAACCCTAACCCGTAACCTAACCCTAATCCATAACCTCAACCTAACCCTAATCCTAAACTTTACCCTTACGTTAACCCTATCCCGTACCCTAAACCTAACCCTAACCCGTATCCTAACCCTAAACCTAACCCTAAGCATAACCCGTACATTAACCCTAAAACTAACCCTAAAACTAACCCTACCCCGTTCTCTAACACTAACCCTAACCCTAACCCGTACCCTAACACCAACCCTAACCCTGACACTAAACCTAACCCTAACCCGTACCCAAACCCTAACAGTAACCCTAACCCATACCCTAGCGCTAACCCTAAACCTAACCCTAAGCCTAACCCGCACCCTAAACCTAACCCTAACCCGTACCCTAACCCTAACCCATAACCTAAACCGAACCCTAACCCTAAACTTAACCCATACGCTAACCCAATCCCATACCCTAAACCTAACCCTAACCCGTATCCTAACCCTAAACATAACCCTGAGCCTAACCTGTACATTAACCCTAACCCTAACCCTAACACTAACCCTACCCCGTACTCTAACCCTAACCCTAACCCTAACCCTAACCGTACTCTAACCCTAACCCTAACCCTCCCCCTAACCCTAACCCGTACCCTAACCCTAACCCTAAACCTAACCCTAACCATAATCCGTACTCTAACCCTAACCCTAACCCTAAACCTAACCGTACTCTAATGCTAACCCTAACCCTCACCCTAACACTAGCCCGTACTGTAACCCTAATCCGTACCATAACCCTAACTCTAAGGCGTACCCTAACCCTAACCCTAACTCGTACCCTAACCCGAACACTAACCCTGACCCCAACCCTAACCTTAACCCGTACCCTAAACCTAACCCGTACCATAACCCTAACCCTAACCCGTACCCTAAACTTAACCCTAACCCTAACTCGTACCCTAACCCTAACCCTAAACCTGACCCTAACACTAACCCTAACCCGTACCCTAAGCTTAACTCATACCCTAACCCTAACCCTAAACCTAACCCTAAACCTAACCCATACCCTAAACCTAACCCTAAACCTTGACCTAACCCATACCCAACCCTATCCCGTAACCTAACCCTAAACCTAACCCGTACCCAAACCCTAACATAACCCTAAATTATACCCTAGCACTAACCCTAAGCCTAACCGTAACGCTACCCGCACCCTAAACCTAAACCTAACCCTAACCCTAACCATAACCCTTACCCGTACACTAACCCTAAACCATACCCTAACCCTAACACCTAACCTTAACCGTAAACCTGACCCGTACCATAACCCTAAAACTAACCCGTACCCTAATCCCAACTCTAACCCTAACCCGTACCATAACCCTATCCCTAACCCTAACCCTGACCCTAAACCTAACCCTAAACAGAAACCTAACCCTAACCCTAACCCTAACCCTAAACCGCACCTAAACCTAACCCTAACCCGTACCCTAACCCGTAACCTAAACCTATCCCTAACCCTAATCTTAACCCATCCGCTAACCCTATCCTGTATCCTAAAACTAACCCTAACCCGTACCCTAAACATGACCCTAACTCTAACCCTATCTGTACACTAACCCTAACCAAAACCCTAACATTAACACTAACCCTAACACGTACTCTAACCCTAACCCTAACCCTAAACCTAACCCTAACCCGGACTCTAACCCTAACCAACCATAACACTAACTTTAACCATAACACTAACCCTAACACGTACTCTAACCCTATACCTCACCCTAAATCAAAACCTAAACCGTACTATAATCCTAAACATAACCCTAACCCGTACAGTAACCCTAACTCTTACCCTAACCCTAACGCTAACCCTAAACCTAACCCTAACCCTGACCCTAACCCTAACCCCAACCTGGTCCCTAACCCTAAACAATACCTTAACCCTAACCCTAAACCTAACCCATAACCTAACCTAAACATAAGGCTAACCCGTACCCAAACCCTAAACCTAACACGTAGCCTAACCCTAACCCTAACCTGCACACTAAACCTAACCCTAACCCTAAACCTAACATGTAACTAACTCTACCCGTAACCTAAACTTAACCCTAACCCGTACCGTAACCCTTACACTAACCCAAACCCTAACTCTAACCCTAACTCTAACCCTAACCTGTACACGAACCCTAACCCGTACCCTAACCCTAACCCTAACCCGTACCCTAACCCTACCCGTAGCCTAACCCTAACTCTAACCCTAACCCGTACACGAACCCTAACCCGTACAATAACCCTAACCCGTACCCTAACCCTACCCATAGCCTAACCCTAACTCTAACCCTAACCTAACGCTTACCCTAAACCTTACCCTAACTCCTACCCAAATGGTAAACCTAACCCGTACCCTAACACTAAAGCAAACCCGTACTCTAACCCTAACCCTAACCCTAACCCTATTCCGCACCCTAAACTTAACCCTAACCCTAACCCAAACCATAACCCTTAACCGTAACCTAACCCATACCTAAACCCTAAAACTAACCCATAACCTAAACCCAACCCTAACCCTAACCCATACCCTAACACTAACCCTAACCCTAACCCTAACCCTGACCCTAAACCTAACCCTAACCCATACCCTAACCCTAACCCTAAAAATAACCCTAACCCTAACCCTAACCCGTACCCTAAACCTAACCTTAATCCTTGACCTAACCCGTATTGAAACCTATCCCGTACCCTAACCCTAACCCTAACCCGTACCCAACCCTAACAGTAACCCTAACCCATACCCTCGCGCTAACCCTAACGTAAACCTAACCCTAAAACTAACCCGTACCCTAAACCTAAAACTAACCCTAACACTAACCATAACCCTTACCCGTACCCTAACCCTAACCCTAACCCATACCCTAACCCTAACCTTAACTGTAACCCTGAACCGTACCCTAACCCTAACCCTAAACCGTACCCTAACCCTAACCCTAAACCTAACCCTCACCTATACCTAACCCTAACCCGTACCCGAACGCTAACCGGTAACCTAAACCTAACCCTAACACTAAAATTAACCCGTACGCTAGCCCTATCCCGTACCCTAAAACTAACCCTAACCCGTAAACTAACCCTATACCTAAACCTAAGCCTAACCCGTTCATTAACCCCAACCCTAACCCTAAGACTAACTGTACCCGTACTCTAACCCTAACCCTAACCCGAAGCCTAACCCATACCCTAACCATTTCCCTAACCCTTTCCCTAATCCTAACACTAACCCAACCCGTCCTCTAACCCTAACCCTAACCCTAACCCTAACCCTAACAGTCCACTAACCCTAACGCTAACCCTAACCCTAACCCTAACCCGTACTGTAAACCTAACCCATAACATAACCCTAACACTAACCCGTACCCTAACCCTAAACCTAACTCGTACCCTATCCCTAACCCTGACACTAACACTAACCCTAACTCGTAACCTAAACCTAATCCGTACCCTAACCCTAACCCTAACGCTTACCCATACCCTAAACCTAACCCTAACCCTAACCCGTACCCTAAACCTAACCCATACCTTAACCCTAACCTAAACCTAATCGTAACCCTAACCAGTACCATAAACCTAAACCTAACCCTAACCCTAACCCGTACCCAAACCCTAACCCTAATACGTACCCTAACCCTAAACCTAACCCTAACACTAACCCTAACCCGTACTCTAACCCTAACCCTAACCCTAACCCTAACCCTAACCCTAACCCGTACTCTAATCCTAACCCTAACACTAACACTAACCCTACCCCGTACTCTAACACTAACCCTAATCCTAACCCTAACTCGTACCATAACCCTAACCCTAAGGCTAACCCTAACACTAACCCTAACCCGTACTCTATTCCTAACCCTAACCGTATTCTAACCCTAACCCTAAACCTCACCCTAACCATAACACGTACTGTAACCCTAACCCATACCATAAGCCTAACCCTAAACTTAACCGTAAGCCTAACACATACGCAAACCCTAAAACTACCCCGTAACCTAACCACAACCCTAACCCTAACCCGTAACCTAACCCTATCCCTAACGCTAACCCTGACCCTAAACCTAAACCTAACCCATACCCTATCCCTAACCCTAACCCTAACCCTCACCTAAACCTAAACCTAACCCATACCCTAACCCTAACCCGTAACCTAAAACTAACCCTAAACCTAAACTTAACCCCTATGCTAACCCTATCCCGTACCCTAAATCTAACCCTAACCCGTACCCTAACCCTAACCCTAACCCTAACCCTAAACCTAACCCTACTCTAACCCTAACCCAAACCCTAACACTAACCCTACCCCGTACTCTAACCCTAACCCTAAACCGTACCCGTACCCTAACCCTAAACCTAACCCTAACACTAACCCTAACCCGTACTCTAACCCTAAACCTAACCCTAACACTAATCCTACCCCGTACTCTAACACTAAACCTAACCCTATCCCTAACCCGTACCCTAACCCTAACCCTAACCCTAAACCTAACACAAACCCTAACCCGTACTCTAACCCTAACCCTAACCCTAACCGTATTCTAACCCTAACCCTAACCCTCACCCTAACTGTAACCCGTATTGTAACCCTAACCCGTACCATAACCCTAAGCCAAACCCGTACCCTATCCCTAAACCTAACCCTAACCCTAACCCTAACACTAACGCTAACACGTACTCTAACCCTATCCCGAACCCTAACCGTACTCTAACCCTAACCCTAACCCTCACCCTAACCCTAACCCGTACTGTAACCCTAACCCATACCATAACCCTAACCCTATCCCGTACCATAACCCTAACCATGACCATAACCCTAACCCTAACCGGTAACCTAAACCTAACCCGTACTTTTAACCTAACCCTAACCCGTACCCTAAACCTAACCCTAACCCTAACTCGTACCCTAAACCTACCCTAACCCTGACCCTAACCCTAACCCTAACCCATACACTAAGCCTAACCCATACCCTAACCCTAACCCTAAACCTAACCCTAAACTTAACCCGAAACCTAAACGTACACCTAACTCTCTACCTAACCCGTACCCAAACCTATCCAGTACCCTAACCCTAACCCTAACCCGTACGCAAAACTTAACAGTAACCCTAGCCCATACCTAGGGCTAACCCTAACCCTAACCCTAACCCGGACCGTAAACCTAACCCTAACCCTGACCCTAAAACTAACCCTATCCCATACCCTAACCCAAAACCGTACACGAACCCTAACCCTAAACGTAACCCATACCTTAATGCTAAACGTAACCCTAGCCCGTACCCAAACCCTAACCCGAACCTTAACCCTAACCATAACCCATAACCTAACGCCACCAGTAGCCTAATCCTAACTCTAACCCTAACTCCTAACCCTAAGCCTAACCGTAACCCTTACCCGAATCCGTACCCAAACGGTAATCCTAACCCATACCCTGACACTAACCCAAACCCGTACTCTAACCCTAACCCTAACCCTAACCCTAACCCGCACCCTAAACTTAACCCTAAACCATAACCCTTAACTGTAACCTAACCCTAACCCATAACCTAACCCTAACCCTAACTTTAACCATAACCCCAATCCGTACCCAAACCCTAAAACTAACCCATACCCTAACGCCTAACCTAACGCTAACCCGTACCCTAACACTAAACCTAACCCTAACCCTGACACTAAATCTAACCCTAACCCTTACACTAACCTTAACCCTAACCCAACTCGCACCCTAAACCTAATGCTAACCCGTACCCTAACCCTAAACCATAACCTAAACCGAACCCTAACCCTAAACTTAACCCGTTCGCTAACCCTATCCCGTACCAAAAGCTAACCCTAACCCGTATCCTAACCCTAACCTAACCCTAAGCCTAACCCGTACATTAACCCTTACCCTAACCCTAACACTAACCCTACCCCGTACTCTTACCTAAAACTAACCCTAACCCTAACCCGTACACTTAACCTATCCCTAACCCTAACTCGTACCCTAACGCTAACCCTAAACCTGACCCTAACCCTAAGCCTAACCCGTACCCGAAAACTAGCCCATAACCTAACCCTAACCATAAACCTAACCCTAACCCTAACCCGTACCCTTAACCTAAACCTAACACTTGACCTAACCCGTACCCAAACGGTAAAACTAACCCGTACCCTAACACTAACACAAACACATACTCTAACCCTAACCCTTAGCCTAACACTAACCCTAACCGTACTCTAACCCTAACCCTTACTCTAACCCTAACCTGTACCCTAACCCTAACCCTAACCCTAACACTATCCCTACCCCGTATTCTAACCCTAACCCAAACCCTAACCCTAACCCGTACCCATACCCTAACCCTAACCCTAACACTAACCCTAACCCGTACTCTAACCCTAACCCAAACCCTAACCCAAACCCGTACCCGTACCCTAACCCTAACCCTAACCCTAACACTTACCCTAACCCGTAATCTAACTCTAACCCTAACCCTAACACTATCCCTGCCCGTAATCTAACCCTAACCCAAACCCTAACCCTAACCCGTACCATAACCCTAACCCGAACCCTAACCCTTACCCTAACACTAACCCTAACCC
Organism: Urocyon cinereoargenteus; assembly: GCA_032313775.1. Classification (NCBI taxonomy): domain Eukaryota; kingdom Metazoa; phylum Chordata; class Mammalia; order Carnivora; family Canidae; genus Urocyon; species Urocyon cinereoargenteus. The sequence continues at coordinate 76,319,484 of JAVLSZ010000008.1, forward strand.
TAACCCTAACCGTACTCTAAACCTAAGCCTAAGCCTCACCCTAACCCTAACGTGTACTGTAACCCTAACCCGTACCATAACCCTAACCCTAACCCTAAACTTAACCGTAACCCTGACCCATATCCTAACCCTAAAACTAACCCTTACCCTAACCGCAACCCTAACCCTAATCCGTACCCTAAACCTATCCCTAACGCTAACCCTGACCCTAAACCTAACCCTAACCCGTACCCTAACCCTAACCCTAACCCTAACCCTCATCTAAACCAAACCCTAACCCGTACCCTAAGCCTAACCCGTAACCTAAACCTAACCCTAACCCTAAACTTAACCCGTATGCTAACCCTATGCCGTACCCTAAACCTAACCCTAACCAGTACCCTCACCCTAACCCTAACCCTAACCCTATCCGTACTCTAACCCTAACCCTAACCCTAACCCTAACACTAACCCTAACCCGTACTCTAACACTAACCCTAACCCTAAATGTAACCCTAACCTGTACTCTAACCCTAACCCGTACCCTAACACTAACCCTAACCCTAACACTATACCTAACCCGTACTCTAACCCAAAATTTAACCCTAACTCTAACCCTAACCTGTAATATAACCCTATACCTATCTCTAACACTAAACCTAACACTAACCCATACTTTAACCCTAACCCGTAGCCTAACACTAACTCTAACCCTAACCCTTAACACTAACCTTAACCCTAACCATAACCCTTACCCTAACCACGTACCCAAACGGTAAACCTAACCCGTACCCTAACACTAACCCAAACCCGTACTCTAACCCTAAAACTAACCCGTACCCTAACCCCAACCCTAACCCTAACCCGTACCATAATCCTATTCCTAACCCTAACCCTGAACCTAAACCTAACCCAAACCCGTACTCTAACCCTAACCCTAACCTTAACACTAAACCTACCCGTACTCTAACACTAACCCTAACCCTAACCTTATCCCTAACCCGTACCATAACCCTAACCCTAACCCTACCCCTAAAACTAACCCTAACCCGTACTCTAACCCTAACCCTAACCCTAACACTAACCCTACCCCGTACTCTAACACTAACCCTAATCATAACCATAACTTGTACCGTAACCCTAACCCTGACCCTAACCCTAACACTAACCCTAACCCGTACGCTATCCCTAACCCTAACCGTATTCTAACCCTAAACCTAACCCTCACCCTAACCCTAACACGTACTGTAACCCTAACCCGTAACATAACCCTAAACCTAACCCGTACCCTAACCCTAACCCTAATTCGTACCCTAAACCTAACCCTAACCCTGACCCAAACCCTAACCCTAACCCATATCCTAAACCTAACCCATACCCTAACCCTAAAACTAACCCTAACCCATGCTCTAACCCTATCCCGTACACTAACACTAACCCTAATCCTAAACCTTGACCTAACCCGTAACCTAACCCTAAAACTAACCCGTACCCAAACCCTAACAGAAACCCTAAACCATACCCTAACGCTAACACTAACCCTAACCCTAACTCTAACCATTACCCGTACCCTAACCCTAACCCATACCCTAACCCTAACCCTAAACTTAACCGTAACCCTGACCAGTACCCTAAACCTAAAATTAAGCCGGACCCTAACCCCAACCCTAACCCTAACCCGTACCCTAACCCTAAACCTAACCCTAACCCACACCTAAACCTAACCCTAACCCGTAACCTAAGCCTAAACCTAACCTTAAACTCAACCTGTATGCTAACCCTATCCCGTACAATTAACCTAACCCTAACCCGTACATTAACCCTAACCCTGACACTAACACTAACCCTACCCCGTATTCTAACCCTAACAAAAACCCTAACCCAAACCCATATCCTAACCCTAACCCTAACCCTAACACTAACCCTAACCCATACTCTATCCTTAACCCTAACCGTATTCTAACCCTAACCCTAACCCTCACCCTAACCCTAACACGTACTGTAACCCTAACCCATACCATAATCCTAAACCTAACCCGTACCCTAACCCTAACCCTAATTCGTACCCTAACCCTAACCCTCACCCTGACCCTAACCTTAACCCTATCCTGTATCCTAAACCTAACCCATACCCTAAACCTAACCCTAAACTGAACTGTAAACCTGACCAGTACCCTAAACCTAAAATTAAGCCGGACCCTAACTCCAACCCTAACCCTAACCCGTACCCTAACCCTAACCCTAACCCTAACCCACACCTAAACCTAACCCTAACCCGTAACCTAAGCCTAACCCTAAACCTAAACTTAACCCGTACACTAACCCTATCCCGTACCATTTACCAAACCCTAACTCGTAACCTTACCCTAAACTTAACCCCAACCCTAACACTAGCCCTTACCCTAACCTTATCCCTAACGCTAATCCTGACCCTAAACCTAACCCTAAACTGTACCCTAACCCTAACCCTAACCCTCACCTAAACCTAACCCTAACCCGTACCCTAACCCTATCCTGTAACCTAAACCTAAACCTAAACTTAACCCATACGCTTACCCTAACCCGTACCCTAACTCCAACCCTAACCCTAACGGGTACCCTAACACTAACCCTAAATCTAACCCTGACCCTAAACCTAACCCTAACCCTTACACTAATCCTAACACTAACCCTAACCCCCACCCAAAATCTAACCCTAACCCGAACCCTAACCCTAACCCGTGACCTAAACCTAACCATAACCCTAAACTTAACCTATACGCTAACCCTATCCTGTACCCGAAACCTACCCCTAACCCGTATCCTAACCCTAAACCTAACCCTAAGCCTAAACCATACATTAAACCCAAACCTAACCCTAACACTAACCCTACCACGTATTCTAACCCTAACCCTAACCGATACACTAACCCTAACCCTAACCCTAACCCGTACCCTAACCCTAACCCTAACCCTAACACTAACACTAACCCAAACCCGTACTCTAACCCTAACCCTAACCATAACCCTAACCCTAATCATACTCTAACCCTAACCCTAACCCTCAACCTAACCGTAACTTGTACTGTAACCCTAACCGGTACCATAACCCTAACCCTAACCTGTACCTTAACCCTAACCCTAACCCTATCCGTACACTAACCCAAACCCACACCCTAACACTAACCCTAACCCGTACTCTAACCCCAACCCTAACCCTAAACCTAACCCTAACCCGTACTCTAACCCTATCCCGTAACCTAACACTAACACTTACCCTAACCATAACCCTAACCATAAAACTAACTCGTACCCTAACCCTGAACGTAACTCTAACCCGTCCCCAAACCCTAACCCTAACACGTACCCTAACCCTAACCCTAACCCTAACACTATCCTTAACCCGTACCCAAACGGTAAAACTAACCCGTACCCTAACACTAACCCAAACCCGTACTCTACCCCTAACCCTTACCCTAACACTAAACCTACCCCGTACTCTAACCCTAAACCTAACCCTAACCCGTACCCTAACCCTAACCCTAACCCGTACTCTAAGCCTACCCCAAACCCTAACACTAACCCTACCCGTACTCTAACACTAACCCTAACCCTAACCCGTACCCTAACTCTAAACCTAACCCTAACCCTAACACTAACCCTAACCCATACTCTAACCCTAACCCTAACCCTAACCATATTCCAACCCTAACCCAAAACCTCACCCTAACCGTAACCCGTAGTGTAACCCTAACCCGTACCATAACCCTAACCCTAACCCGTACCCTAACCCTAAACCTAACCCTAACCTTAACCCTAACACTAACGCTAACACGTACTCTAACACTAACCCGAATCCTAACCGTACTCTAACCCTAACCCTAACCCTCACCCTAACCCTAACCTGTACTGTAACCCTAACCCGTACCATAACCATAACCCTAACCCGTACCCTAACCCTAACCCTACCATGACCATAACCCTAATCCTAACCGGTAACCTAAACCTAACCCGTACTTTTAACCTAACCCTAACCCGTACCCTAAACTTAACCCTAACCCTAACTCGTACCCTAAACCTACCCTAACCCTGACCCTAACCCTAAACCTAACCCATACACTAAGCCTAACCCATACCCTAACCCTAAACCTAAACCTAACCCTAACCCTAACCCGAAGCCTAAACGTATGCCTAACCCTCTACCTAACCCGTACCCAAACCTATCCTGTACCCTAACCCTAAACCGAACCTGAACCCTAACCCTAAACCTAACCCATACCCTAACCCTAAACGTAACCCTAGCCCGAACCCAAACCCTAACCCTAACCCTAACCCGCACATTAAACCTAACCCTAACCCTAGACCTAACACGTACACTAACCCTATCCCGTACCCTAAACTTAACCTTAACCCGTACCATGTCCCTAACTCTAACCCTAACTCGAACCCTAACCCGTACACTAACCCTAACCAAACCTTAACCCTAAACCTAACCCATACCCTAAACCTACCCGTAGCCTATTCCTAAATCTAACCCTAACCCTTAACCCTAAGCCTAACCGTAACCCGTACCCGAACCCGTACCCAAACGGTAAACCTAACCCGTACCAGAACACTAACCCAAATCCGAACTCTAACCCTAACCGTAACCCTAACCCTAAACCTAACCCGCACCCTAAACTTAACCCTAACCCTAACCCAAACCATAACCCTTAACCGTAACTTAACCCGAACACATAACCTAACCTTAACCCTAACCTTAACCATAACCCTAATCCGTAAGCGAACCCTAAAACTAACCTGGACCCTAACCCCAACCCTAACCCTAACAAGTACACTAACACTAACCCTATCCCTAACCCTGACCCTAAACCTAACCCAAACCTTACACTAACCCTAACCCTAACCCAAACCGCACTCTAAACCTAACCCTAACCCGTACCCTACCTCTAACCCGTAACCTAAACCGAACCCTAACCCTAAACTTAAACCGTTCGCTAACCCTGTCCCGTACCCTAAACCTAATCCTAACCCGTATCTTAACCCTAACCTAACCCTAAGCCTTAACCGTACTTTAACCCCAACCCTAACCCTAACACTAACCCTACCCGTACTCTAACCCTAACCCTAACCCGTACCCGTACCCTAAACCTAACCCTAACCTTAACTTGTACCCTATCCCTAACAATAAACCTGACCCTAACCCTAACCCTAACCTGTACCCTAAACCTAACCCATACCCTAAACCTAACCCTAAACCTAACACTAACCCTAACCCATACCCTAAACCTAACCCTAACCCTTGACCTAACCCGTACCCAACCCTATCCCGTACCCTAACCCAAACCCTAACCCGTACCCAAAACGTAACAGTAACCCTAACACATACCTTAGCGCTAAGCCTAAACCTAACCCTAAGCCTAACCCGCACCCTAAGTCTAAACCTAACCCTAACCCTAACCATAACCCTTACCCGTAACCTAACCCTAAACCATACCCTAACAATAACCCTAAACTTAACCATAACCCTAACCCGTACCCTAACCCTAAAACTAACCCGTACCCTAACCCCAACCCTAACCCTAAGCCATACCATAATACTATCCCTAACCCTAACCCTGACCCTAAACCTAACCCTAACCCGTACCCTAACCCTAACCCGCACCTAAACCTAACCTTAACCGGTACCCTAACTCTAACCCATAACCTAAACCTAACCCTAACCCTAAACTTAACCCGTACACTAACCCTATCCTGTACCCAAAACCTAACCCTAACCTGTACCCTAACCCTAACCCTAACCCTAACCCTATCCGTACACTAACCCTAACCCTAACCCTAACACTAACCCTAACCCATACTCTAAACCTAACCATAACCCTAAACATAACCCTAACCCGTGCTCTAACCCTATCCCGTACCCTAACACTAACCCTTACCCTAACCCTAAACCTAACCCGTACCCTAACCTTAAACGTACCCTAACACCTACCCAAACCCTAACCCTAACACGTACCCTAACCCTAACCCTAACCCTTACCCTAACCCGTACCCAAATGGTAAACCTAACCTGTACCCTAACACTAACCCAAACCCGTACTCTAACCCTAACCCTAACCCTAACACTAAACCTACCCCGTACTCTAACACTAAACCTAACACTAACCCTAACCCGTACTCTAACCCTAACCCTAACCCTAAAAGTAACACTACCCCGTGCTCTAACACTAACCCTAATCCTAACCCTACCTCGTACCCTAACCCTAACCCTCACCGTAACCCTAACACTAACCCTAAGCCATACTCTATCCCAAATCCTAACCGTATTCTAACCCTAAACCTAACCCTCACCCTAACCCTAACCCGTACTGTAACCCTAACCCATACCATAACCCTAAACCTAACCCATACCCTAACCCTAACCCTAATTCGTACCCTAACCTTAACCCTAACCCTGACCCAAACCCTAACCCTAACCCGTATCCTAAACATATACCATACCCTAACCCTAACCTAACCCTAACCCGTGCTCTAACCCTATCCCGTACACTAACACTAACCCTAATCCTAAACCTTGACCTAACCCGTAACCTAACCCTAAACCTAACCCGTACCCAAATCCTAACAGTAACCCTAAACCATACCCTAACGCTAACACTAACACTAATCCTAACACTAACCATTACCCGTACCCTAACCCTAACCCATACCCTAACCATAACCCTAAACTTAACCATAACCCTGAACAGTACCCTAAAGCTAAAATTAACCCGTACCCTAACCCTAACCCGTACCCTAACCCTAACCCTAACTCACACCTAAAGCTAATCCTAACCCGTAACCTAAGACTAAACCTAACCCTAAACTTAACCCGTACGCTAACCCTATCCCGTAAATTAGCCTAACCATAACCCATAAACTAACCCTAAACCTACCCTAAGCCTAACCCATACATTAACCCTAACCCTGACACTAACACTAACCCTACCCCGTACTCTAACCCTAACAAAAACCCTAACCCTAACCCGTACCCTAAACCTAACCCTAACCCTAACCCTAACCCGTACTCTAACCCTAACCCTAACCCTAACCCTAAACCGTACCCTAACCCTAACCCTAACCCTAACAGTAACCCTAACCCGTACTCTAACCCTAACCCTAACCCTAACACTAACCCTACCCCGTAATCTAACACTAACCCTAATCCTAACCCTAACTCGTACCCTAACCCTAACCCAAACCCTAACACTAACCCTAACCCGTACTCTATCCCTAACCCTAACCGTATTCTAACCCTAACCCTAACCCTCACCCTAACCCTAACACGTACTGTAACCCTAACCCATACCATAACCCTAAACCTAACCCGTACCCTAAACCTAACCCTAATTCGTACCCTAACCCTAACCCTAACCCTAACAGTAACCCTAACCCGTACTCTAACCCTAACCCTAAACCTAACCCGCACCGTAAACTTAACCCTAACCCTAACCCAATCCATAACCCTTAACCGTAACCTAACCCTAACCCATACCCTAAACCGAACCCTAACCTTAACCATAACCCTAACTCGTACCCTAACCCTAAAACTAACCCGTACCCTAACCACAACCCTAACCTTAACGCGTACACTAACACTAATCCTAACCCTAACCCTGACCCTAAACCTAACCATAACCGCACACTAACCCTAACCCTAACCCTAACCCTAAACCTATCCCATACTCTTAACCTAACCCTAACCCTAATCCTAAACCTAACCCATACTCTAACCTTAACCCTAACCTTAACACCTACCATAACCCTAACACTAACCCTAACCAGTACTCTAACACTAAACGTAACCCTTACACTAACCCTCCCTACTATAATCCTAAACTTCAACCTAACCCTTACCCTAACCCTAACTGGTACCGTAACCCGAACCTGTACCCAACCCTAGCCTTAACCTTAAACCTAACCCTAACCCTGACCCTAACCCAAACCCTAATCCCGTACCCTAACACTAACCCGCATCCTAAAACTAACCCTAAACCTAGACCTAACCCGTAGCCTAACCCTAACCCGTACCCTAACACTAACCCGTACCCTAACCCTAACACTAACCCTAAACCTAACCCGTACTCTAAACATAACCCTAACCCATACTCTAACCCTAACCCGTACCCTAACCATAATCCAGGGCCTAACTCTAACCCGCACCGTAAACCTAACTCTAACCCTAGACATAACCCATACCCTAACCCTATCCCGTACCCTAACCCTAGTCCTAACCCGTATCCTAACCCTAACACTAACCCTAACCCTAACACTAACCCCAACCCGTACACTAACCCTAACCCGTACCCTAACCCGTACCCTAACCCTAACCCGCACCGAAACCTAACCCTAATCCATACTCTAACCCTAAACCGTAACCTAAACCTAAACCTAACCCTAAACTTAACCCGTACACTAACCCTATCCCATACCCTAAACCTAACCCTAACCCGTACCCTAACCCTAACTCTAACCCTAACTCTCTCTGTACACTAACCCTAACCCTAACCCTAACACTAACACAAACCCGTACTCTAACACTAACCCTAACCCTAACCTAACCCTAACCCATACACTAAACCTAACCCTAACCGTACACTAACCCTAACCCTAACCCTAACACTAACACTATCCCGTACTCTAAACCTAACCCTAACCCTAATCCTAACCCTAACCCGTACTCTAACCTTAACCCTAACCCTAACACTAACCATAACCCTAACACTAACCCTAACCAGTACTCTAACCCTAAACATAACCCTTCTAAGCCTAACCCCCTACTATAATCCTAACCCTAAACCTAACCCTTACCCTAAACCTAACTCTTACCGTAACCCCAACCCGTACCCAACCCTAACCCTAAACCTAACGCTAAACCTGACCCTAAACCTAACCCTAATCCCGTACCCTAACCCTAACCCTAAACCGCATCCTAAACCTAACCCTAAACCAAGACCTAACCCGTAGCCTAACCCTAACCCGTACCCTAACACTAACCCGTACCCTAACCCTAACACGAACCCTAACCCTAACCCGTACACTAACCATAACCCTAACCCATACCCTTACCCTAACCCGTACCCTAACCCTAACCCAGGGCCTAACTCTAACCCGCACCGTAAACCTAACCCTAACCCCAGACATAACCCGTACCAAACCCTATCCCATACCCTAACCCTCGTCCTAACCCGTATCCTAAACCTAACACTAACCCTAACCCGTACACTAACCCTAACCCGTACACTAACCCTAACCCGTACCCTAACCCTAACCCGCACCGAAACCTAACCCTAACCCGTACCCTAACCCTAACCCGTAACCTAAACCTAACCCTAACCCTAACCCTAAACTTAACCCGTACACTAACCCTATCCCATACCCTAAACCTAACCCTAACCCGTACCCTAACCCTAACCCTATCCGTACACTAACCCTAACCCTAACACTAACACTAACCCTAACCCGTACTCTAACACTAAGCCTAACCCTAACCTAACCCTAACCCGTACTCTAACCCTAACCCGTACCCTAACACTAACCCTTACCCTAACCCTAAACCTACCCCTTACCCTAACCCTTAACGGAACCCTAACCCGTACCCAAACCCTAACCCTAACACGTACCCTAACCCTAAACCTAACCCTAACCAGCACACTAAACCTAAACCTAAACCTACACCTAACACGTACACTAACCCTATCCCATTCTGTAATCTTAGCCCTAACCCGTACGTAACCCTAACACTAAAAATAATCCTAAACCTAAACCGTACACTAACCCTAACCCGAACCCTAACTCTAACCCTAACCCGTACCCTCACCCTACCCGTAGCCTAGCCCTAAACCTAACCCTAACCCCTAACCCTAACCCTAACCCTAATCCTAATCCTTACCCAAACCCATACCCAAACGGTAAACCTAAACCGTACCCTAACCCTAACCCTAACCCCTAACCCTAACCCTAACCCTAACCCTTACACTAACCCGTACCCAAACTGTAAACCTAACCCGTACCCTAACACTAACCCAAACCCGTACTCTAACCATAACCCTAACCGTAAACCTAAAACACACCCTAAACTTAACCCTAACCCTAACACAAACCATAACACTTAACCGCAACCTAACCCCAACCCATACCCTAAGCCTAACCCTAACCTTAACCGTAACCCTAAACATACCCTAACCCTAAAACTAACCCGTACCCTAAACCCAACCCTAACCCTAACCCGTACCCTAACACTAACCCTAACACTTAACTCTAACCCTGACCCTAAACCTAACCCTAACCCTTACACTAATCCTAACCCTAACCCTAACCCGTAACCTAAACCTAACCCTAACCCTAAACTTAACCCGTACACTAACCCTATCCCATACCCTAAACCTAACCCTAACCCGTAACCTAACCGTAACTCTAACCCTAACCCTATCCGTACACTAACCCTAACCCTAACCCTAACACTAACCCTAACCCGTACTCTAACACTAACCCTAACCCTAACCTAACCCTAACCCGTACTCTAAACCTAACCCGTACACTAACCCTAACCCTAACCCTATCTGTACACTAAACCTAACCCTCACCCTAAAACTAACCCTAACCCGTACTCTAAACCTAACCCATAACCTAAACCTAACCCGTACCCTAACACAAACCCTAACTCTAACCGTAACCCTACACCATACTCTAACCCTAAACCTATCCCTAACTCTAACCCTAACCCGTAATGTATCCCTAACCCTAACCCTAAGCCTAACCCTAACCCGTACATTAATCCTAACGTGTACCCTAACCCTAACCCTAAACCTAACCCTAAACTTAACCATAAATCTAACCCTAACCCGTACCCTAACCCTAAACCGTACCCTAACCCTAAACCGAAACCTAACCCATACCCTAACCCTAAAGGTAACCCTAACCCGTACCCAAATCCTAACCCTAACACGTACCCTAACCCTAACCCTAAACCGCACACTAAACCTAAACCTAACCCTAGACCTAACACCTACACTAACCCTATCCCGTACCCTAACCTTAACCCTACCCCATACCGTAACCCTAACACTAACCCTAACCCTAACCCTAACCCGTACCCTAACCCTACCGTAGCCTAACCCTATCTCTAACCCTAAACCCTAACCCTAACCCTAACCCTTACCCTAACCCGTACCCAAACGCTAAACCTAACCCGTATCCTAACACTAACCCAAACCGGTACTCTAATCCTAACCCTAACCCTAACCCGTACCCTAACCCGTACCCTAAACCTTCTGTAGCCTAACCCTAACTCTAACCCTAACCCCTAACCCTAACCCTAACCCTTACCCTAACACGTACCCAAACGGTAAACCTAACACATACCCTAACACTAACCCAAACCCGTACTCTAACCCTAACCCTTACCTTAAACGTAACCCTAAATCGTACACTAACCCTAAAACTAACCCTTACCCTAACCCCAATCCTAACTTTAACGCGTACACTATCACTAACCCTAACCCTAACACTGACCCTAAACCTAACCCTAACTGTACACTAACCCAACCCTAACCCTAACACTTACCCAAACCCGTACTCTAACCCTAAACCTAACCCTAAACCTAACCCTAAACCGCACCCTAAAATTAACCATAAACCTAACCCTAACCATAACCCTTAACCGTACCCTAACCGTAACCTACATCCTAAACCTAACCCTAACTTTAACCATAACCCTATACCGTACCTTAACCCTAAAACTAACCCGTACACTAACCCGTACCCTAACCCTTAAACTAACCTAACCCTAACCCTGACCCTAACCATAAACCTAACCCGTAACTTAACCCTAAACCGTATCCTAAACCTAGCCCTAAACCTAACCCATACCCTAACCCTAAACGTAACCCTAACCCGTACCCAAACCCTAACCCTAACTCGTAACCTAACCCTAACCCTGACTCTAACCCGCACACTAAACCTAACCCGAATCCTCGACCTAACATGTACACTAACCCTATCCCGTACCCTAACCTTAACCCTAATCCGTACCGAAACCCTAACAGTAACCCTAACCCATACCCTAGCACTAACTCTAAACCTAACCCTAAGCCAAACCCACACCCTAAACCTAAACCAAACCCTGGCCCTAACCATAACCCTTACCCGTACCCTAACCCTACCCATACCTAAACACAAACCCTAACCTTAACCATAACCCTATACCGTACCCTTACCGGTACCATAACCCTACCCCTAACCCTAACCCTGACCCTAAACCTAACCCTAACCCGTACCCTAACCCAAACCCTAACCCTAACCCTAAACCTAACCCGTACCCTAACCCTAACGTAACCCTGACCCGTACCATAACACTAACCCTTACCCTAACCCTAAACCTAACCTATACACTAACCCTAACGTAACCCTAACCCTAACCCTAACACTAACCCTAACCCGTACTCTAACCCTAACCCTAACCCTAAACCTAACCCTAACCCGTACCCTAACACTAACCCTTACCCTAACCCTAAACCTAACCCGTACACTAACCCTAACGTAACCCTAACCCGTACCCAACACCAAATCCTAACACGTATCCTAACCCTAACCCTAACCCTAACCCGCAAACTAAACCTAACCCTAACCCAAGACCTAACACATACACTAACCATATCCTGTACCGTATCCTTCACTGTAACCCATACCGTAAACCTAACACTAACCCTAAACCTAAACCTAACCCTAACCCTAACCCTAACCCGTACACTAACCCTAACCCAAACCCTAACCCTAAACCTAACCCGTACCCTAACCCTACCTGTAGCCTAACCCTAACTCTAACACTAACCCCTAACCCTAACACTAACTCTAACTCTTACCCTAACCCGTACCCAAACGTTAAACCTAACCCGTACCCTAACACTAACCCAAACCCGGACTCTAACCCTAACCCTAACCCTAACCCGCACCCTAAACTTAACCCTAACCCTAACACAAACCATAACCCTTAACTGTAACCTACCCTAACCCATACCCTAACCCTAACCCTAACCTTAACCATAACCCTAGCCCGTACCCTAACCCTAACACTAACCCGTACCCTAAACCCAACCCTAACCCTAACCCCTACACTAACACTAACCCTAACCCTAAACCTGACCCTAAACCTAACCCTAACCCTTACACTAACACTAAGCCTAACCCTAACCCGCACACTAAAACTAAACCTAACACGTACCCTAACCGTAAAACTAACCCGTAACCTAACCCCAACCATAACCCTAACCCGTACCCTAACACTAAACCTAACCCTAACCCTGACCCTAAACCAAACCCTAAACAGTACACTAACCCTCACCCTAACCTTATCCCGTAACCTAAACCTAACCCTAACCCGTATCCTAACCCTAAACATAACCCTAAGCCTAACCCGTACATTAACCCTAACCCTAACCCTAAATTTAACCCTACCCTGTAGTCTAAACATAACCCTAAACCTAACCCTAACCCAAACCCTAACATTAACACTAACCCTAACCCGTACTCTAACCCTCACCCTAACCCTAACCCTAACCCTAACCGTACTCTAACCCTAACCCTAACCCTCACCCTAACCATAACCCATACTGTAAACCTAACCCGTACCATAACCCTAAACCTAACCCGTAACCTAACCCTAACCCTAAATCGTACACTAACCTTAACCCTAACCCTGACCCTAACCCTAAACCTAACCCGTACCCTAAACCTAAACCGTACCCTAACCACAACCCTAATGCTAAACCGTACACTAAACCTAACTCTAACCCTAACTCGTACACTAACCCTAACCCTAACCCTGACCCTAAACCTAACCCTGACCCGTACCCTAAGCCTAACCCATACCCTAATCCTAGGCGTAAACGTAACCCTAACCCTACCCCGTACCCTAAACCTAAACCTAACCCTTGACCTAACACGTACCCAACCCTATCCCATACCCTAACCCTAACCCTAACCCGTACCCACACCCTAACAGTAACCCTAACCCATACCCTAGAGCTAACCCTAAACCTAACCCTAACCCGCACCCTAAACCTAAGCCTAACCCTAACCCTAACCCTAACCCTAAACCTAACCTGTACCTTAACCCTAAACATAACCCTAACCCATACCAAAACCCTAACCCTAACACGTACTCTAACCTTAACCCTAAACCTAAACCGCACACTAAACCTAACCCTAACCCTAGACCTAACACGTACACTAACCCTATCCCGTAACCTAACCTTAACACTAACCCATACCGTAACCCTAACACTAACCCTAACCCTAACCCTAACCCGTACACTAACCCTAAACCGAACTCTAACCCTAACCCTAACCCGTACCTAAACCTAACCCTAACCTTAACCCTAACGGTAACCCGTACTTAACCCTAACCCTAACCCTAACCCTAAACCTAACTTTAACCGTAACCCTAACCCGTACACTAAACCTAAAACTAACCCGTACCCTAACGCCAACCATAACACTAACTCGTACCATAACCCTATCCCTAACCCTAAACCTGACCCTAAACCTAACCCTAACCTTTATCCTACCCCTAAACATAACCCGCACACTAAACCTAACCCTAACTCGTACCCTAACCCTAATCCGTAACCTAAACCTAACCCTAACCCTAAACTTAACCCATACGCTAACCCTATCCTGTACCCTAAACCTAAATCTAAACCTAACCCGTACCATAACCCTAACTCTAACCCTAACCCTAACCCTAACCCTAACCGTACACTAACCCTAACACTAACCCTAACCCTAACACTAACACTATCCCGTACTCTAAACCTAACACTAACCCTAATCCTAACCCTACCCATACTCTAACCCAATCCCTAACCCTAACACTAACCCTACCCCATACTCTAACCCTAACCCTAACTCTAACCCTAACCCTAACCCGTACCCTAAACCTAACCCTACTTGTACCCTAAACCTAACCCTGACCCTAACACTAACCCTAACCATTAACCTAAACCTAAACCGTACCCTAACCCTAACCCTAACCCTAACCCGTACCCTAAGCCTAACCCATACCCTAACCCTAAATGCAACCCTAACCCGTACCCAAACCCTAACCCTAACTCGTACCCTAACCCTAACCCTAACTCTAACCCACACACTAAACCTAACCCGAATCCTCGACCTAACATGTACACTAACCCTATCCCGTACCCTAAACTTAACCCTAAACCGTACCCAAACCCTAACAGTAACCCTAACCCAAACCCTAGCACTAACCCTAACCCTAACCCTAAGCCTAACCCGCACCCTAAACCTAAACCTAACTCTGACCCTAACCATAACCCTTACCCGTACCCTAACCCTACCCATACCCTAACACTAACCCTAACCTTAACCATAACCCTATACCGTACCAAACCTTTACCATAACCCTACCCCTAACCCTAACCCTGACCCTAAACCTAACCCTAACCATAACCCTAAACCCATACTATAATCCTAAACCTAACCCTAACCCATACCCTAACCCTACCTGTAGCCTAACCCTAACTCTAACCCTAACCCCTAACACTAACCCTAACCCTTACCCTAACCCGTACCCAAACGGTAAACCTAACCGAACCCTAACACTAACCCAAACCCGTACTCTAACCCTAACCCTAACCCTAACATGTACACTAACCCTAAAACAAACCATAAACCGCACCCTAAACCTAACCCTACCCTAAACTTAACCCATACGCTAACCCTATCCCGTATTCTAAAGCTAACTCTAACCCGTAACCTAACCCTAAACCTAACCCTAAGCCTAACCCGTACATTAACCCTAACCCTAACGCTAACAGTAACCCTATCCCTAACCCGTACCCTAACCCTAAACCTAACCCTTTCCCTAACACTAACCCTAACCCTAAACCGCACCTAAACCTAACCCTAACCTGTACCCTAACCCTAACCCGTAACCTAAACATATCCCTAAACCTAAACTTAACCCGTCCACTAACCCTATCCTGTACCCTAAAACTAACCCTAACCCGTACCCTAAACCTAACCCTAACCCTAACCCTATCCGTACACTAACCCTAACCAAAACCCTAACATTAACACTAACCCTAACACATACTCTAACCCTAACCCTAACCCTAAACCTAATCCTAACCCGGACTCTAACCCTAACCAACCCTAACTCAAATCCTAACCATAACACTAACCCTAACACGTACTCTAACACTATACATCACCCTAAATCAAAACCTAACCCGTACTATAATCCTAAACCTAACCTTAACCCGTACAGTAAACCTAACTCGTACCGTAACCCTAACCCTAACCCTAAACCTAACCCTAACCCTCACCCTAACCCTAACCCTAACCCGTTCCCTAACCCTAAACAATACCTTAAATCTAACCCTAAATCTAACCTGTAACCTAACCTAAACATAAGGCTAACCCGTACCCAAACCCTAAACCTAACAAGTACCCTACCCCTAACCCTAACCCGCACACTAAACCTAACCCTAACCCTAGACCTAAGATGTAACTAACTCTACCCGTAACCTAACCTTAACCCTAACCCGTACTGTAACCCTAACACTAACCCAAACCCTAACACTAACCCTAACTCTAACCCTAACCTGTACACGAACCCTAACCCGTACCCTAACCCTAAACCTAACCCGTACCCTAACCCTACCCGTAGCCTAACCCTAACTCTAACCCTAACCTAAACCTAACCCTAAACCTTACCCTAACTCCTACCCAAACGGTAAACCTAACCCGTACCCTAACACTAACCCAAACCCGTACTCTAACCCTAACTCTAACCCTAAACCTATCCCGCACCCTAAACTTAACCCTAACCCTAACCCAAACCATAACCCTTAACCGTAACCTAACCCTAACCCATACCCTAAACCTAATCCTAACCTTAACCGTAACCCTAACCCATACCCTAACCCTAAAACTAACCCGTACCCTAAACCCAACCCTAACCCTAACCCGTACACTAATACTAATCCTAACCCTAACCCTGACCCTAAACTTAACCCTAACCCTTACACTAATCCTAACCCTAACCTTAACACGCACCCTAACCCTAACCTGTAACATAAACCTAAACTTATCCCGAATCCTAACCCTAAACGTACCCCTATGCCTAAGCTGTACATTAACCCTAAACCTAAACCTAACACTAACCCTACCCCGTACTCTAACACTAACCCTAACCCTAACCAGTACCCTAAACCTAACCCTGACCCTAACCCTAACAATAACCCGTACCCTTAACCTAACCCATACCCTAACCCTAACCGTAACCCTCTACCTAACCCATACCAAACCCTATCCCGTTCCCTAACCCTAACCCTAACCCGTACCCAAACCCTAACAGTAACCCTAAGACATACCCTAGCGCTAACCCTAAGCCTAACCCTAACCCTAACCCTAACCCTAACTCGCACTCTGAACCTAAACCTAACCCTAACCCTAACCATAACCCTTATCCGTATCCTAACCCTAAACCATACCCTAAACCTAACTCTAACCTTAACCGCAACCCTAACCCATACCCTAACCCTAACCTGCAACCTATGCCTAACCCGAAGCCTAACCCTAACCCACACCCTAAACCTAACCCTAACACTTGACCTAAACCATACCCTAAACCTAACCCCATACCCTCAACCTAACCCTAACACTAAACCTAACCCTAACCCTGACCGTAACCCTATACCTAACCCGTACCCTAACCTTAACCCTAACCCGCATCCTAAACCTAATCCTAATCGTAGACCTAACCCGTACCCTAAACTAATCCCATAACCTAACCCTAACGCTAACCTGTACCCTAACCCTAACACTAACACTAACCCTAATCCTAAACCTATCCCGTACACTAACCCTAACCCTACCCTAACCCGTACCCTAACCCTAACCCATACCGTTACACGTACCTTAACCCTAAACCTAACCCGTACCCTAACCCGTAACCTAACTCTAACCTTAACCTGTACCCAAACACGTACCATAAC